>NDFZ01004368.1:45253-67871 GCA_002192655.3 Mamestra configurata
ATATCCTGGGACAACTCACACACGGTCATCCGATCCCAAACTAGGCAGAGCCTGTACTATGGCAACCAGACAACTGATAAACATACTTATATATTTCTAAATACATACATATTATACACAAATTACACCCAGACACAGAACAAATGATCATGCTCATCACACAAAGATTTGTCCTGGGTGGGAATCGAACCCACGACCTCCGGTTAAGCAGTCAGGGTCACAAGAACCGACCAACAGGCCAGTCATAATAATAAAAAACAGAATTGTGAGTTTTTAAAATCTGTGATAAACAGAGACAGTACTAATTGCGTGTGACGTCACTCAGTTTTTTTTCGTCAATTTCTCATTACCTAGACAAAAGATCAGGCGCAGAAAAGAAATTATCACAAAAACGTCGTGACGTCACTCACTAGAATCGCCATTGTGAATGTGCGCCATCCAGTACAAACGGCATTTTGCATGATAAGGATAGAAAAATAACTTCAAAAGCTTGTAACGCCTATATTTTGCTATCAATTTTATTTATTTTTTCACAAATCGTACAATTTTATTGATAGCCTTCGGATTGGTTCATCTCTATTTTTAATAGTTGACAAAATATCCTATCACACCAAGGAAACTTACTCTTGGGATGATGGTATAAATAAATAAAATTAAATAAAAAACTTTTTATTCTACTTTTATAATGTTTATATGGGAACTAACACTAGATTCCCTTAGTTGCCTCTTACGACACTCACGGGAAGCCGCCGTAATGTATCGTCACAAAAATCCTTTAACTACAGGTGCGATTACCCACGTCTCATTATATATTCACTTGCCGTCAAAGTTACACTCAGAAAATTATGCCAAACAAGGTGTTAACATTGCCCCAAGTGGTAGCTCCCTCGCAAGGGAAATCGAGCGTGCTATTATTGCCCAGTCACCCGTAACTTTCATTTAGCGGCAACTAGTTCACTGTCAGGGAAATTATTGCCCGGAATATTTCATTCATTAATGTAAAGCTGATTCCAAGGGCTATCGTATACAGTGACTACGTTGTTGTGAAAGTCATAATTATAGGTAATCATTCTAGGTAGAATACTTTTTTTAACGATGGGAAATCATCAAATGACTCTCTCTGCTCTGGGTGGAGCTGAAGGTAGTGTCAGACTCTTACTGAATAAAACACATCTATTTTCCGTGGCATCAAACAGCATCTATTAGCTCTAGAGCAGCCTCGAGTACTGGAAAGTTCTTTGGCCATGTCTTGAAGCGGAATAATCACTCCATATAGCGTCCAGTTAGTTGAACAGGGCAGAGTGAAAAGTTAACAGATGCCTCTAACTGTAAAAAGGAGAAAGATTGTAAAACGAGCTAGGTCAACACTAGCAATTTTTTTTGACATGACAATGTCTAATAAATCGATGAACGCCGGCTGCACGCACGAAAAAGAAAGACTCATTGTAACATTACGCTCATTGTAACGTTACTATCATTTCATCAATGTTTTGTTATGGCGTTGGCACGTTAAACTATCGTCCGTAAACCGACTTTACAGACAACCAGCTTTTTTTTTTAGAATGGATAGTCATCAAATGAGCATTTCCGCTCTGGGCGGAGCGGAAGGGAGTGTCAGACTCTTGCTGACTAAAACACATCAATGTTCCTCGAAATGCGTTTCGCGTTCCAGGGCCGCGGTGATTCCGCAACCCTGGAAAAAGCATACTTCGTGCTTAGGATTTGAACCTACAATCTCACAGCCTTATTCATAAAAACGTTATAACCATTACATAGCTAAAATACTGATAAACAGATTCTTTATTTAAAATTTTCTATGGAGAATTTGAATTTAGAATCTCTTAAACAGTATTTTAACTAATCAGTAATGTTTAAAAAGTTTTTATGAATAAGGGGCAGTCTGCAACCTCCGGTCTATTTAGACGTTATGTAAGACTGGAATTTGACTCTTACATGTGTAGTTGGAATAAGGGGAGGTAGATTCTAATAGATTTTGTGCATCAACGATGTAGGGATGTGGTTAATCGGGTCTGCGCGTAGAATTTATGCAAGTATTACCGAGGGATATCGTGTTACAGAAACTGGACCAACTAGACCATTAAGAGGCACTTTAAACGACATACAGCTTAAAAATAAAATATTAAAGTGACTCTAGATGTCCATTCGCAAAAAGTAGATTCTTATGGAGAAGAACGGACAAGAAACTCCATAGTTACTCTTTTGAGATAATTTTTTTATAATATTTTGTACTATTCATCCAAAGTTACACTAGCTACTATACTACTAATAGGTACAAAGTAATACCAGCAAAGGTAAAATTAATTTGCTACTAAGGGGTACAGTACTCACATACCTACCTATATTTTTTTTTTAAATGTAGAATGCTTGTATTTAGCTGCACCTGGTTAGACTTGAAGCCAGCCAATAAATTTCGGTTTTTTCAACAAGTCATAGATAATTCCTACAAAAAAAAAATGGATTTTCTTTGGAAAGTTAGGTATCATTAGTTGACCAAAATTAGTATTTATTAGAGTTACAAACCTTTTCTTTTAGAAATCGATTATGATTTTATTGAAGAAACGGGTTTACACGGGTTTCAGCAGTTTTTACAATAAGTGTACCTGTTTAATATTAATAGTTTCCATGGAAAATTACTGCGTTTTGATGAGGAGCTGGATTCCTTAATAAAAGCATGTTTTTAATAGTATGTTTTATTCATAGGCATTGTGACTCAGTGAAAATAAATTCTCTTTCCCTGATGAAGGTGTAAATAGGTCACTGGATGAAAGTGTTGTTTCCTTACACTTAGGGGCTGTTTTTAATCGACTTCAAAAAAGGAGGCGGTTTTCAATCCGGTTGTATTTTTTTTTTATTTTCCACGACCTACAATAATTAAGCGTCCGTTTATTTATTTGGCACATCATTTCAAAAAAATCCTATTCCTATTTAGAATTCAGAGTCTAAGTCCTAAGTAAGTCCTAGTCCTCCTTTAGAGTCTAATGGCTAAAAATTTCGGAGGAATTAATAGATAATCAGTCTATAGGTTGATTTACATATAGTAGGGCCGTGACCGGAACGTGACCAGGCCTTGGTTCGTTACAACGTGGTTTAACATGGCCCGGACAACGACGTGTGTGCACGACTTCATATAAAATGTAAATGCCACTGGAAAAGTGCAAACGCCGTAAGATTGTAAAATATCGCGTGAAATTGTAAACTATTTTTTCTTAATATAATAAAAATAAACTCGGACATATTGGAAACTATTGAATTTGGGTGGGATTTATTGTAGACAACGATTTTTTTCATAATAATAGAAAAATTATAATCTGATAAAGATTTATTACAATCTTACGGAGTCTGCAATTTTCCGGTGACATATAGGTACACCGATTTTTTTTTGAGCTCCGTGCGGACCACGGCACGTCCAGGTTCCGGGCACGGCACGAATATGTGTGGATCAATATTGAGGATAAACTGATTATTTCAGTCTGTAAATTATTCCGACCACGCCAGTCATAGCCCGATTCCTGAATTAAGAATTTGTAGTTGAATATTGGAAAACTGTACTTTAACAGAAAACCTGTAAATTTTTGGCATTGAAATTGGGCTTGACAGTCATGAGACAATAGCTTGGATAGATTGATGATTTTTATACCACTTTTTTTCAAAAGCTCTTCAGTGGTATAAATAGCTTTTATTTCGTAAGTCGTAGCGGTGGTTTTGGTATAAAAGTGTTGGTAGTTGAACATTGATACTAATATAATTTTATTATTATTATTTTCAGCGAAAGGAAAACGTTCTTGGAATAATATTCTTGCCTACATGTATTATCGATATAATATAAATGACATATTTCGGATATCAGAAAAATCCAATTCATTTTGCCCCTATACTCAAATAATGTTTCTGGAAAACCAATATCAATTATTTCTGAAACATCATAGAGTATCCAAGTATTTATAATGTTCATTTATATATAATTAAAACATAATTTGCTCTCCAGCGTTTAATTCCCAGTTTACACAAAATGTACGAATGCTAGCGTGTTGTAAGATTACCTCTCAAACTATTATTAAAGCTAAAACCAAGTAATATCGAACAGAAATCGACACTCGAGCTAGTGAAAACGGAGACCAAATGAAGCTCTGAAGTTCCAATTAGTTCTTGGAAACGGAGCTAATTTCCTACCAAGGAAATTGTACATCAGGAATCATTTTGAAGTTCACGTTCATTTTATGTAGTTCATGCCATTTTAAAGCTCACATTCATATTATTCACCAGAGAATAGGCAGCAGCATTCTCTGTACATTGCAACAGCTACACTGCGATCGCCAACCCGCCTGCCAAGCGAGGCGATTATTACAACCACCCTCCCTTCCTTCGGGCGAGGCCTATGTCCAGCAGAGGACGTCTGTCGGCTGGTATGACGCTGATGATGATGTTCATTTCATGGAAGAACTCTTTTTCCTTATTCTAAACAAACCTAACAAGGTTAGCAGCATGAGATGCAAAGTTCATCTGTTTGCCTGTAAGTGTGCCTAAAGAACGATAATAATAGGGTAATAATCTAACTCTCCCCTGCCTATACATTCTAGAAATATGCAAATTCGTGCGAAATCACCAACACTTTTATACGACAAGAGAAAACATACAGTCAAAATTTACATCACGTCATAAAAATAGGTTTAAATTACCAAGCTCTAAAAATACACTTATGAGCTCTTATGAAACGTCAGAAGCTAGAGCATGGTTCAAATTGATCGTTACCTATGGAGGAGAACTGGCAAGAAACTCCACGACATGGCATGGAAAGTTCTATTTTCATTACAGTCAACCACAAAGTGTTTTTTACATATTATTTATTCAGCTTGTACTGTCCCACTGCAGGGCAAAGGCCTACCCCAAATCTTTTCAAGAGTTCTTATTCCGAGTTATTATTTATTAACTTCAAATCACCCCTTTTTTTAAGGATGGGAAATCATAAAATGACTTCTTCCACTCTGAGTGGAGCGGAAGGGTGTGTCAGACTCTTACTGACTAAAACCCAGCCGTGTTCCTTCTTAAGCCCTTTGCGTTCCGGGGCCGCGGTGACTCTCCCGCACAAATTCTGCAATTCTGGCAGGCTCTGTCAAATCACCCCTTGCAGTAGATATCTAGGTCGTCTCGCCAAAACTAGCTGCCGCTCGCTACTCCCCCGCGTGAATGTCGAAAATCATCCCAAGGAAACATACTATCGGGATAACAAGTATCCTATATGTTATTCCAGACTATATTCTACCTCTTTGCCAAATTTCATCGAGATCCTTTCAGCCATTTTGACGTGAAATAGTAACAAACATCCATCCATCCATCCATACTTACAAACTTTCGCGTTTATAATATTAGTAGGATTAAGTAGGAAGTAGGATATAGCAGGATTGATATAGAAGTATAGATTAACAGGTTTCAAATAACATATGAAATTCTACCTCGTCATGATTACCTTAAAATTGTTTCCGTAGCATCGCAATATCATATGTTTGATAAATAACATTATTTGTATCAATAGCTGTCAATTCGGAGTTAAGTTAAATTGGCAATTTCGGTTCGCTTTCAATATTGAAACAAGAGGATGAAATATTATTATCTTGTTAACTGTATCGGATGGATTTTGAAAGATATTTTACTTAATATATTATGGTAATTGTTATTGAAATGAGTTTTATAAGGTCTGACTCTCAAATGTCTTCGTTTCGGTTGGCGGTATTTGCAATAATTTAAATCTACTTCAACATGACTTAACTAAACCTTCTGTTTATATTCAGTATGGTTGTCTTATGCCTTTTATTTTGTAAATATGTACATATTATATTTTTATACCAAATTTACTATATACACTTATAATTAAAATAAAAACCTCCAAAGTAAACTCTCAAATATGGCGCCAAAAAAATTGTCCGCATCGCTGTCGATTGGAAGTGTGCCCAAAAGACTGGCGGCATTGCCACGTTATATGGCAATACTTATCCTCTGCCCAAGGTAAAAGCCCACCCTTGGGTCAGTGTATTAATTCATTAGTGATCTACAGTGCCTGGTAAACAAACTTTAATATTTATTGTACGCCAAACATGACATAATACACAGTTATTGGATCATCATCTGCCTAGCCCTTTCCCAAATGTGTTGACGTCGGTTTCCAGTCAAACCAGATACAGCTGAATACCAGTATTTTACATGGATCGATTACCTATCTGACTTTCACAATCCAGTAACTGGGTAACACGGTACTTCTTGGCAAGACTGGTGTCAGATTTTCTGGTTTCTGACAATCCGTAAGGACTGCTAAAGATCTATGAATAACAGCCGGGATCAATGGCTTGATGTGCTTTCCGTGGCACGGAGGACTTTTGGTATGTTAAGGTGGTCACCCATCTTCAGAACGACCTCGGCAAGCGTTGCTCAACCTTGAAGATCGACCCGTGTGGCTGTTATTATTTAGCCACGAGCTCCTCATTTAAACAATAATAACGAGTTAATTCTGCCAGTTAACCATTTGGGATACTACTTTGTGATAACCAAGGAACTACTGCTACTCTTACTATTTAAGTAATTCATTCGATTGTTTTTATGTATATTTATTTTAATTGAAATTTAATGTGAATGTTATGATCTATAATTGATTGAAATAAATGAATTTGAATTTGAATTTGAATTAGTCTATGAAAACTATCTGCGATTTCCATTGACAAAGTACCGGTCTACCGGCAAGAGAGTCGTAATGCTAAAATATAAGAAATTGATCACGTGTCATTTCGATAGCGTATGTTGAGTTTTGACAGTCGTCTTCGCCACGCTACCGTTGACTGAAAGTCATTTGTCAAGAGCCTGACATATCCGAATGCACAAATATAAAAAAAAAAACGATATATCTAACTAGTAGCATAACGTAGCATAGACGGCTGTATATAGTCTACAAAAACGTCCCCAGCAATCTGCCAGCTATAAGCGTTCTCAGGAAAAAACCGCGTATTTTTACGTTCCATTTGCAGTAACAAATCTTCATTAACTGTGAGCGTTCCGAACATTTTCTCAAGACGTTTGTAGGAAGCAGTCCCTTACGCGACTTAATGAAGAAATCCGCCTGTTCATTTACCCGTCTGTCCATTTTGTCAATCTTAACTACGAAATTACTCGGTTTTAGACGTTAAGCTTTGTCGTTGATGAAATTTTGGAGGGATTTGGCCTTGATGGCATTGTGTAGGGAAAGGAGAGTAGGCTCATTTCTAATACAATTTATTTGTTATGTAGATAAAGTAAACTGTGTAACAATATTAGGAATAAAGTAAAGAAATATTGGTCTGTTAGTCCCTGATGTGCATTTATTATTTTTACTAGCTTGTTTGTATCAATTACCTAAATATTTGCCAAACAAATAAGCGAAAGAGTAAGAATTCTCAAGTAATCTCTTTAGTGTCAATAAAAATGGGTTTTTATTAGATCGTAATGTCGAAACACGACATGGGTTCAATATCCTTTAAATATAATAATATGTGAAGGCATTTTCATAGTTTAAAAAATGAACCTGCCATTTTGTTGGCGGCCATATTGGATTTACAATGATACCAAATGTTTTAAATTATATTGTTATCAGAACTAAAGGTGTGTACCAAATTTCAGATCAATCCGTCAACAGGAAGGGGGTCAAATAAATAAATAAACAAACAGGGCAAGGTAAATAAAACCGTTTAAAAAGTTTATCGAGTAACTGGGATGAATACCGTCAGATAGGCAGTCACTCCATGAAAAATACTAGTACTCAGATGAGTACTCGTATTTTTCATGGAGTGACTGCAGATGCATTTGGTCTCGTATCGGGTCGGAAGAGGCAAGGCAGATGAATACAGTAGAACACTTTCAACACAAAACAGACTTGGTATACTGTTATTTATAACTCTACTCCTCCACAGTTTTCCGTCTTCAAAATACCAAATTACCAAAGTATGCCTGTTAAGGAGGTTTATGTCAATACAAATTTGTCACAGCAATGGCTGCTGCCGCGTGCCTTCATTATTTCGTGCGTCGACCTTTGCAGGCTGGGAAATAAAGGGCGCGGCTTATTTCAAAATATTTTGTTTGAGTTAAGTTTGGCGAATGGCGAAAAATTGCGTGGAGACGGCCTTGTAAATATTTTTTTAAATGGAGATTTAGTACTTTTTTCGTATAATTTTTGTAGTTGAAGTATGAGTGAAGCCTGAAATGTAAAATTAAAAATTATAGCAAAATAAAATTTAATTATTTTATATTTTACAAAGTAGTCTCTTCTAAAATGCTGACATTTGATCGCAAATTAACTGGAAGTCTATCTAAATATTGTTAAGGTTAAGTGCGTGGATGGCCAAGTCAGAAACTATACTTGATGAACCCAAAACTGCATTATTGTATTTTTGTAAAATCGGTTTTTCTAGCTAGGAATCGAACCGGTTGGATTTGTTTTTCGATCCACGCACTTCTTTAAAAAATCACCCTGTATATAATATGTTGTAGCCACCTACAACATACTAAATAACCCTGTTATATCCACATATAACAAGGTTATTTACTGAGGGCATCTTTTAACCAGTATCCTTATTGTTTAGGTCAAAAAGATATTAGATAAAGATATTTACGCAAAGTAGGTATGGAGTTGTGGGATCTCGCGGTTTTTGTGTACACTTTGAAGACGCGGGTCCTGTGCTTAATAATATAAAGCAGATACTTAATAAATAATTAAGAAAGTTTCTACAAGAAGTCACAACATCCTTTCAATAAGCTATTACAAAAATTATGTATTATAACATTAATTAAGAAACAGGTTTAATAGTAATCAATGTAAGAACATTTTCTTACAGATTTTTTATCGTCGAAACTAGATTAAAATAACTATAAGGATTCCTTGTGATTACGGAACCCTACAAAACTTATAAACGTGCGATAAGGCCGCCCATTGTATGTGTTTTAGTTTTAAGTTTCCTTTTTGTTTTACTTTTGGTGTAAGTATATAATAAATAAAAATAAAAATCCTTACCCTGTTGTGTCCCACTGCTGGGCAAAGGCGTCCCTCATATCCTTCCAGACTTTCTATTCTTGCGCCACCTCGAACCAGCCTTCGCGGAAATAAAAAGAATAATACATAAATAATAAACGTGATTTTTACAAAATAAATATTTTCATTTAATTTTTCATGTGAACTTTTTGGAAGATTATCCACAACCTAGTACAGTAGAATTGAATATAAGGGAATAATATTCACGCCATTTTCTTCATGATAGATCGCTGTAACAAAACTATCGATATCACTCACGAAGTTCGACACTTAGGAAAACAAATGATAAGTGTGTGAATTATTTGGAAGTCGGTCTTTTTGGTAACAATTTGAAATGAAAGTTCGTGCTCAAATATTGATGGACAGAGGCTTCAGCGTAGCATATATCTAGCTGTTTGAGTACCTTAAAGTTATGTATTTGTGTTTTTCAATAAGAATATCTATACAGTGCGCTCCTACAAATGGGTTCTGCTACTGGTCTAGAGCTAATATGAAACGGTTTTGACCCCGGGAACTTGGGGTCGAAGTTGGGTTGTTTTCGAGGTGTAAGGTGTAACTCCAACCTCTTATAGTGGGGCTTCAACGGATCTTGACGAATCAACAGCAGGGTGTGGATGTGGAGACGAGTCAAAAACTATGTTTCACTTCCTATCCTGTCCTCTGTGGCCCAAAACATGCCGCCAAAGTGACATATGAGCTGCGACGATGCTGTGAAAGTGGCAATGTTTTTATTAAATACTAGTGGACCGCCCCGGGTTCGCCCGGATATTAATGTTTTTTCAAAATTTTCTTTTATAAGAACCTTCTCTTGACAATAACAAACACAACAAAAAAAGAATTAGCGAAATTGGTCGAGCCGTTCTCGAGTTTTGCGCTTAGCAACACATTTAGCGATTCTTTTTTTTATATAGATTATTTGTCTGTCGTGTCACCGACACGAAGAAGAAGAAGAATATTATCACTGTGAGCTTTCCCAAAGAACATATACTCGCACTCACAAAGTTAGGTTACCCAGCAGCGCGATTCTGTAAACATCTCACCGTGTAAACTTAGGTGAAGTGAACATGAAGTGAGCTGTCAATCCAAACAAGATGGAATAACAGTTCACTTCATGCTCACTCCACCTAAGTTTACACGGTGAGCTGTGGACAGAAGACCTGCAACCCTACTCATCATCTGCCTAGCCTTTTCCCAATTATATTGGGGTCGGCTTTCAGTCAAACCGGATTCAGCTGAATACCAGTGTTTTACGTGGATCGGCTGCCTACCAGACCTCCACAACCCATTAACTGGGTAACACGGTATTCCTTGGCAAGACTGGTGTCACCAGACAAATGCCAGCCGGGACCAACGGCTTAACGTGCTTTCCGAGGCACGGAGGAGTCTCGGTATGTTAAGATGGTCACCCATCCACAGACCAACCTCGGCAAGCGTTGCTTAACCTTAAAGATCGACCCGTGCGGCTGTTATTATTTAGCCACGAGCTCCACTCTGCAGCCCTACTATGACGTGCTAATGCGATCCAATTCCGATGATGTAAACGGGATAGTGCTATTCGCTATGTATAGCTCGGTCTCCCTCTTAGAGCGGAATCATGATCGTTTTAAGACTTCATGGTAGGGCCTCTGCTGAACATTAGTACGCCCACATATAAACATAATTGGTCAGGTGTTTATACACAACAGCTTTAAACTGCAGCTGTGCCCACGACACTAAGTCGGTGGCATGAAACAGTCGTTACTGGCGCAAGTTGTAGTTCAACGTAAAGTGGAGAGTAACACTCGACTAAGTACTTGATGCAAGTTTGTAGGAGAGTTTAGTGTAATGTATGATTAACGTTCTGTATTTGTAGTGGGGCGATAATGTTGATTAAATTAAACGTGTTAATGTAGGTACCTATTTTGTTTTTTTTTGGCTGACTGCTTTTGCAGAACCGTTTATTATATTCGACTTGTAAGTCGCGAAAATATTCCACCAATTTTGACTTCAAAATATTTCTAACTAGCTGAGCCCCGCGGTGTTACCCGCATTGAAAAGTAGCTTATGTTTTAATCAAAATTGGTCCAGCCGTTTGCGCTTGAAGAAGTAACAAACATACACACACAAACTCACAAACTTTCGCCCTTTATAATATTAATGTGATTATATTATATATATTTAGTGTGAAGCGTGATATCAAGATACCTCAACAATGACATAAGTAAAACACACCATTAACCCAAATATAACACAAAAAGCTATAAAAACTATATCGCAAACTACACAGACCTATACATTTATGTAGAGGTACATACCAGTGATGGGCAATTCCGAGATGTTTTAAAAATCAAAGAATCGGATTCGTTAAAATAAACCACCGAGTCAACCATCGACTCGCCGTTCTACAAAACTAACGAGATGTTTTTCGATTGTTTCGAGTCAATAGAATCGACCGTTAGTTTTCAATTGCTCTTGTTGAAAGACTTAGTTTGGATTCGCAATCACAACGCAAGTCAAGAACTCACGAAACTCTAACTAAACAGGCCGAGTCGAACTCGAGTCTAAGTCGAAACAATCGAGAACCATCGAGATATTCGAACAATCGAATAAAACCTCTCGCCATCGCGCATCGCTAGTACATACACATGTTAATGACTGCCTTTCACGAGTAAATCCCACAAAAGCTGTCACATACCCCCGAGGTATGCGGTAAATACCTGTCCAGTACCTCAATACCGCGTGAATACCGCACAGCTGTTGACTTGACACACAAACATTGCATGATATGAAGTAATGACGTCGAGTTAATGACAAGGAAAATATTTTTGTGATGGGTTCCTTTGCTGTGGAATTTTAAGCATTATGGTTTACGGAAGTACTAGGTGTTTACTTGACACGAATATGTACCAGTGTCTGAATTAGATATTGAGCTCATAACGTGTCAAACTCTAGTTTCATGCCAAAAGTTGAGGGGCTTTTTAGAAATGATTTTGTACTTTTTTAGAAACTTTGCCTAGGTTATCTTGTAAGCTATGGTCGACGCCAGATAATTTGCAATAACGGTCATTGACCCACCTACATTTTATTGACATACTTAATTCCGAAAACAAAAATAAAAACATAAAGCTGTCCTGAATCGACGATCTATCGTGATCCTTTACATTTTCTAGTAATGAAAAACGTCTAAAATCTACGAGAACGACCCACGAAGAGATATCAAGAAAAGGGCAATGACCGTTATTGCAAATTTATCTGGCGTCGACCATAGTTCATCCAAAGGATGTCTATAAAAGATCGCTTTAAACGATACGACCGGCCATTGTTACACCTTTCTATTTTTATGCTCCTAATGTCATTTTTGTATGGTGTACCTACAATGAATAGAAGAATGTCTATTCTAGTTGTTTAAAAAAATCAAATTCAACACGGAATCAATTTCTTTATAAAATATTTCATCACTTTTGACTATTAATACCTATTTTAATCCAAAAGTTGACTAGTGCCCATTGCCTTGTTGTATAAAGTCCATTCGTAAAGTTGTAATAATTAAATTTTTGGCCAGTTTTTTATATTATAACAGATCTCTACCAAATTCATTTTTATTCGGCCAACCAACAAGTGTGGCCAGCATCCGACATTGTGTAAACGCTTTACAAATTGTATGATCTGCTCTCGATCACAATGGCCTATTGTTGGTATTGACAAATTGCCTGCTCACTGTTACTGGCATCTTTGAGTACCTCCTGTTTCGCTTAGTTTACCCATGATATCCGAGTACAAGATGAGTTCATGAAATAAGATTTTAGAGGAAAATCTAATATTATGGGAAACATTATTTTTAAAATAGAATAGAAGTAGATTTTCCCTGTAAAAAAATAATATCCTAAAACCGTCTCCAGGGTCTATCTCTGTACCAGAATTCATCTAAATCGGTTCAGCGGTTTTGGCGTGAAAACGTAACAAACTTACTTCACATTCATAATCACGGTATCAGTGAAGAAGTTACGTGTTTTTAAGCCTCCGCTGTCCGAGTGTTTTTCCGTCTGTCTCATGAACCGCAATAGGTAGTCAGTTAATTTTTTTACAGAGTGTATATTTCTTTTTCCTCTATAGCAAAAATATAATTACATTAAAAGGAGTGATTCTTTGTTTTAAGGATACGGAACCCTTCCCGTGTAAGTCCTACTCGCTCTTGACCGGTTTTTTAAATGTCACTGAGCAAAAGTGCTAATAACTCAGGTGAGGTGTCTTTCACAATTATTATGCCACACTATTTTTTTTATAAAACTACCTATTAATTTATTCATAGCCGGTAGAGAAACGTGTGCTTTAATTTTATTCAGCCAGACCTTACTCGTCGATCGGCCGTCGGCCCAAGCTAGCAAATATGAGAATTTTAAAAGTAGATACTAATCATCTGTACTTTCCTCAAAATACCACTTCAAACATTAACCTACATGGTTCTCATATGATTTGACCAGTACGATTGTACGGACTTTAAAAGAGACTTTGACCTCAGAGTTTGTTTCGGTGTTTCTTTTCAGGGTAGTCAGCTAGGAAACACCGGCCTCATCTAGTTTAATATTATGTTTCTCAAAAAGTTATGTTGAACCTACTTACAAAATAAATATCATTTATTATTTTACACTACTCTTTCCCACATATTTTGTAATTGGGAAATAAGTAAGGTCTGGGGACTGTGATCTCAGTCTATTCGTTTGATAAGCTCATAAATCTAAGCTCTTTGAAATCTTCTGATCCAAGCTTTATTAAACGCACTGCATTTTCAAAACAAACACATCTCTACTACGATTAATTCCATTCCCGTCTAATTTCTATAAAAGTGGAAGCAGTGGCCCACACCCATACACACAATGGAAGAACGCAAGTACACACACAATAGTGTTGTGTTTAATCCCGTCCTTCTCCAGCCGGTCACGTTCTGCCCTTGGTTAGATTATGAGGGAGTGGGCGCGATACTCACTGTTGCGTTATTCGAAATTGGTATTTAGTTATTGTTTCTTTAATTTTATTTAACATCACTAGCATTCCATTCATTACTGTTTTTATTCGTTTTGTATTTTTCATTACTGTCAATGTTCCTGGAAAAAAATTGCGTGTTTAAAGAACTATCAATTGGGTGACACGATATAATAAGGTATTAGGTAGCTATGTATAAATTAAAAATATATTAAAAATAGGTATTTACTAAAAAATAAGACTGTCATTTAAAATCACTATTTTTAACAATCTATTATACTAATACATTAAAGCTGAAGAGTTTGTTTGTTTGAAAGCGTTAATCTCTGGAACTACCAGTCGGATTTGGAAAATTCTTTTTGTATATGATAGCCACATTCATGAGGAAGGCAATACGTGGAATTCCTACGGGAATGTCTAAAAACGGGATATGCGCGTACGAAGTCGCGGGCAAAAACTAAAATGAAATAAAAAAAAAACACTTTTACAAATTTTAAATTTCGTAACAAGTTCTTCCTATAAAAACACAAGATTGCAAAACATAACATTTTCCTCTAGTCTCACGATCCTAATAAAATGCAAGATAAAACGGTATGGAAGTCATATTAACAATAACATCCGGTAATATTTTCAGTTGAAAGTGTACTTTAAAACTCAAATCATAAGTAACGGAAGGAGTCGAGCTGCAAGGACAAACAAAACTATCAATTGAAGACGAGGAACAAACTGAATGGCCTAGAAGTTCAGAGAATACTACAAAATCAATATTATTAAGTTGTTACTTGAGGAAACAAACATGAAGTTTATACTTCAAGTAAGAAGAGATTTTTGAATTTTAGTGGTTTGAGCTGATATTCTCAAGTTTGATCCACACATTCCCGGACCGTGACGTGTGAGAACGAGTTTATAAAAATGTACGCACCGATATTTTATTGAGCTCTTGACGGACTACGATCCCAGGCACGGCTTAGATATATGTGGATTAACCTTTAACCCAATAATCGCTGCATTTCAAGCACAATCCTAGTGATGCGGACTGTTGAAAATCCTTAAAAAAATTCACAGCCTTTGGCATTCTTGTGACATTCAATTTTATTTCCCGAAACTGAACTTGAATTCTGGTATTTTATTAGTTTCATTAAAATTTGTACCTACACTCAGGTAGTAAATATTATAATCAAACGGGTAATTAATGTGTAAATTACAAGCGGTCGAGGACCATTAAAAAAAGTTAAACATACTTTCATTTTCCGCTATTGCTGATAAAAATCTCGAATTGTGTGCTGTATGAAAATAAAATAGGTACAGAAGGTTGGCTTCATGCAACGAGTGAAAATAGGCGTGCTCACAGATTTACGTCATCTTCTCTTTACTATTGACAGAGCGGTCGCAGTCACAATGAATTGTATCCAATTGCTGGTGTGAGGTCTGCTCTGCTAGGGCGGAGCACCGTCTTGTCCTTATCGAGGCGATCAGCAGCGGCGACCTTTCGCGTCCGGCCCTCGTTCAATCCAAGGTTCGGAGCGAGGGAGCATGGGAAACAGTAACCTCCTTCTTCGAAATAATAATGGCGAGCGTTGGGTGGCTCTACATCCGATTAGAACCAGGCCCGGGTCGACGGCGTGTTGTGTTCCACGCGCGCCTCAAAGAGATGTGAGCAAAATACACGAGGCCTGCTAGGGCCAGTGCCTGCCAGGGTTGCGGAATTTGTTCGAAAGATTCACCACGGCCCTGGAACGCAAAGGCCATTAGGAGGAACACGGATGGGTTTTAATCAGTTAGAGTTTTTATTATTAGTATTATAAGACTCTTCATTCAGAGATTTCAGAGTCATATTAAGATTTCCCATCCCAAAAAAAAAAAATGCTTGTATAGACAGCTCGTTTCACAATCTCCCTCCATTTGACAGTTTGAGGCATTCATTAACAGGGCCTCGAATTTAATTTGGTGATTCATCTCATCGATGACATCCCGGCTGAACTTTCTACTCTGCCCTGATCAACTAACTCGCTTTAAGGAGTGATTATTCGTTCTCAAGACATGGCCAAAATAGTTCACAGTACTCGAGACTGTACTAGTGCCTTTAGTTGCTGTTTGATGCCCAGTTCTAGGAGCACGGAGACGTTTGAAGATTGAAATATCGTAGTACAGCAAGCTTGCACTCGCTGGACATGAAGCGTGTCTATGTGTGCGCATTCCTTCGTTGTATGAAGATGGATTTGACCTTCTGCGCCCTTCGCTTCTATCCCTATGTGTGTGCTATTTCGTGGTTTAAGTGTAACCGTAGGAAGGAAACGTTCGTAACGGCCATTTTGTTCGAAGTAGTGGCACGCGAGCTTCTTGCTAATGGTTAATAATACAAGGTACGCTACCAATTGAAGTGGCATCGTGTTCGTAAATGGAATTTTAACCGATTCAATTGAAGTTTGTTTGTGTTTCAAGATAGTGGAAAGTATTAATAGTTTTTTTTTAAATATAGAAACCTGTCCAAACCTTTAATAGAAACTAGAAAACGAAGTACGGCTATGAGATCTCAATACCAGAATCTAAAAAAATAAAAATCAAAAAATCTAGAAAAGTAGTTTATTAAAAAGAAATGTGATTTGCATGGCTCCTGTTATCTTTAATAAAATACCTGACCAAAAATGATAATCTTTTGTAATGCAGTAGTAGTCGTCTTTATTATTCTCTACTGTGTATTTATTTGCATGTTATATTTAGGCAGAATGTACATGGATCCCATAATATAATTGAACAACTTATTTTTAAGTATCTACATTCAAAGCAAATAAAGAACTATTCTATTCTGTCTTGCCAAGGGTATTGTTTTACTCATTTACTGGATTTAGGTGATCATAATTAAGGGCAGTTCTTCAATGGACTAATACTTGTAGTCAGCTGGATCCAATTAGACTGGAGTTCGACCCTAACATAGTTGGAAAAAAATCAGGCAGATCCATTAATTGAAGCCTTGCCCTCAATCGGATATAATATCGTCAAAATTACGAACTTTCATACCCTTTTATTTAGTTCCTCAGGAATGTTTTTATTTATTTCTAAGATAAGTAAGATACTCTTGCGTTTCATATTTCTGGAAACAGTTTGGACTGTGCGTTTTCTGTCATTAAATTCATTGATCTATAAACATATATTACTTATATGGATTGACTTGAATAAGCACATAAGCGAGGTTAGAATATTTTAGTTAACAGAATAGTCGTACCTACCTCAAAACTACTTGAAGTTAGATTACCAAAAAATATTTGACCCCCAATATTGGTTATTTGTCACGTAAACAAAAAAAAAAGACAATACACATCTAACCTAGAACTGACGTTACAAACTCCCACTCCTGAACTTTGAAATTAATTGATTTGATAAGCAAAAAAATACGTGTCGTTTCCACATTTTATTTTAGATAGGTACTTGATGCGACCCAGTAAAATGTGCCAGGTCTGCGTCTACATTGCATTTTTATCTTCTCCAAGATACTTTTACCCAGAAAAGGCTATGAATTTTCCAGGAAATTTAATCAGTTTTCATCGGAATCGTAGGAGGAAAACTGAGGCCAATTCCACGATGCGGTTTGAGTGTCTTAGTCATATTTACATTTCTGAATCTATTCTTAGTGTTTGCATTTTTAGAGATTTTGCGGTCAGCTGGTTTTATAAAACTAGATTTTGGTAATATTTCAGTAAAAATAAAGTGAGTAAAGGAGTTCTATATAGAGGTCAAATTAATAGTTTGTAAAGTCATCTCTGATGCGAGTTTTTCTTCTTAGATTTTCATTATATTTTCTTTGATAATAAATAATTAATCAATCAATGAAAAAAAAATTATACTAAGTGTCATATATTTTCTTTATTCCGGATGAAATGCACAGTTCAGTTACTGTGTAATAATCTGCAGGAAAAACTAGATCTAGAAATGCTGAAACTACTAAGCTTTCGGAATGAGCAAGATGAAATGGAAATGGGTTGGCGTCGGATAGACATATTGCCATTTCATCCCTTGCCCGGATCCAAAAATAGCGACAAGGGCGGATCCCAGCTCGACAGTACGATCATCTGAAAACCTCTCTGAGCTGCTAGATTTAGAATATTCAGATTTATTTTTGAACGAATAAAGTTCAGGTATTTTTAATGCCTACTTGAAAAGTAGAAACGTAAATATGATACAATAGAACACTACAAAAAGACAAGTCAGTGTATGGCTTGTGTTTTGAAAACGTAACACTGTTGTCACGTATACGTGATAAGCAAGCAAGCGCGTGTCCTGTACGTCTCAAATATGTGACAAAAAGTACGGCAAATTTGTGGCTTGGCGTCGTCGGGGGCACGTCGATGCGTTTGTGCTCTGGCATTCAAAAGGTTAACGAAGTCAACATTTTCGGTATATCGATACATCGATCGGTGCATATGGATAGTGCATAGTATTAATAGTTCTCTTAAGAGTGTTAAGAACTTACGTGACATCGTATTACAGTGTCGATGTAACAAGCTTGGCACTATCGTATGTATTATCGAAGAAAAGTGTTTGAAATTGGTAATGCAAATCGAACAATTAAGTTTTAGGACGTAGAGCACCCAAAAGACAAGGGGCGAAGTAACCAGGTTGCCTGGAAGAGATCGCGGAATGCGATAAGGTCGCCCATTGTACATGTGTTTTAGTTTGTAGTTTTCTTTGTATGTATTCTCGGTGTACTATTAAGTATGTAAATAATAAATAAATAACATTCTGTCGGCGTTGGCGATTGATGCAAAATATTTTGATGACTTTACCGTGATATTTTGAAGTTATATGCTACCGAAATGTCGCGTGGTCGACACAACGATTTAGATTTTTTTTAAATATTATTTATCAGCGAGAGAATGTCACCTCGCCAAGACAATCACAAGATAGATAAGAAATCTGCAAGAAAATAATATTAACCTGCATTTTAAGCACATCTTTAGGAAAATACTTGTGTAAAAAATTTCGGGTTTTTCCCTCAATTTTATATTGAGGAAAGAAAGCCAGTAGCCATCTTCTATTTAATAATAAAAGTAAATAGTGTACTATTCCGTAGTTTCACTCTAATTGCCTAAAAAGAATAGGCAAGGAGTTAACCGAAGTAATCTCATGACTAATTCTATTGGACTAGTTGGAATCTCTTAGACTTTCAGTTTCGACTATTTCGTTCTTAATAAGGAAGGTATTTTTGAAAGCAATACAAACGGATACTAACTATGTTTTTATTTTTTGAATACTGGATATTATGACAAGTTTATTCAAAAAAACTTTCTTACATAAAAAAACAACCCACTTCCAAATAAAAAAAAACTGAAGCCCTTTGTGTTCCAGGGCCGCGGTGACTCTTTCGAACTCATTCCGCAACCCATTGTCCAAGGTCTACAAATGATGGCTGGTAATAACATACTGGTTTATACTAGCCATAACAGTAAAAGCCATGTATTAATATTCAGAACACACATTTTATGTGAATGTGTGACGCATGCGTTGCATTTGCACAAACATGGATTTTGTTATGCAACGCTTCGCAACGCAACCTTCATACAGAGATATAATTGGATTGGAAAGTATTTTCAGCGATTGTCGTTTGTTTTTGTGGGTATTTCCTACGTTGGAGGTTTGTTTAGCAGAGCGGGGTTTTTATGATTTTGGTTAGTACAAATTAATGTAAAACTATTCATATTGATACGACCAACATTTTAACTGATACTGATAACTAAAATAAAATTTACTCGTTTTCTGACCAAACTACCAGCTTGATGCGCTAGAGTCAATTGGGAAATTAACCAAAAAGCTGGACCAATGATGCACTGTGAAGGTCGTTTTGCGCAAATATGATGTATATCGTGGTTGAAAATCAAAATCAAATGAAAAAGCAAACGAAATTCTTATTAATTCACTGTACGCGTCTATGTTTGGGTCACACAGAAGTAGGTACATAATTATTATTAGCTGGTTCATTCGATTCAGAGTAAATTGACTGTGACGTACAGACAGACACACGAGTGATCCTATCAGGTTTTCCGTTTCTACATTACGACATAAGAACTCTAAAACAGCAAAAAAAAAATGTTCACACACAACAAACCGTATCATCATTTAAATATGCAAATAGCTTTTAAATTGCGTAGCCATTGCTGAGTTGTTCGATTTTTATTTTTTTTATTTTTCTACACGATAGAGTGAATTGAATCGAGGTGTGTTCGTAGCTGAGTAAACATAGGAGGTTATGTTAGGCAAATGTTACAAATTGCATTGCACTGCATTGTGTTCCCATGGAGCTTACTTTTACGCTAGTTTTAGGTGAGAGGACGAGTGACCTGGCGTAGCTATACTTTCATTAATAGTAGTTATTACTAGTTATATAGGGTATGCGGTACAGGGTGTAAAGTCCCACGAACCTCCATTGAGAAGGGAGGATCCTCCGACCACACGGGTGTTGTGTCTGCTGGGCTATTGCAGTTGACGGGCGGTTGTATGATAATAATAGTAACGGTTTATTTATCTTTACAAGTATTCCTTAACAAATAGTTATTGGAGCCTCTTTTTAAGCAAAAACAAAGCCTGTGTTAGGAGACTATGTCCAAATCGCGCGGAGTAGTTTGATACCGCGATGTATGTCTTTTTTGTTCGTATGATGTATGTGTTGGTGCAGATATATTGGTAGATGTCATAGTAAATGATGTTAATCATGATGTCACAAAAAATAATGATTCAACAATTTTTAGTAACCTTTTGGAATTTAGTGCCGAAATCGCTTCTAAGACGATGCCGCTATACGTTTGAAATATGGTTAGATGAAAAAGTATTTTAAAAGAGATTTGTTCGAGACAACTTTGTACAACTTTGTCTATAATATGTATGTATTTAGAAATATATAAGTATGTTTATCAGTTGTCTGGTTGCCATAGCACAGGCTCTGCCTAGTTTGGGATCGGATGACCGTGTGTGAGTTGTCCCAAGATATTATTATTATTAGATATTATTAATGCAAGTACTAACTGTCAAATTTACAGCAAGCATCAGCAATGCGATTCTGTAAACATCTCATCGTGTAACGGTGAAGTAAACTTGAAGTGAGATGTCAATCCATGCTTGACAAACAAAATGTATATACAGTTCACTTAACGCTCACTCTAACTAAGTTTATACCGTGAAAAGTTGTCAGAATAGACCGTCAGTATTAATAGTGTCAGTAGTAAGAATTCATTTGCAAGCCGACCGAATCGGGTTTCTAATCCGATCCGACCTGAAAGGCACAACCCAACATTTAGCCACGGTCAGACACACATGACATACTAAATGGGTCAGACATCTGGTCAAATGCTTTTAACACCTCTACAGCCTGTGAGAATTAATGGAACCTTTCAGGTTGAAATTCTAGCCTACATGACAATACGGATTGGTCACGTCGGTTCCGGGTTTTCAGTGTATCCGACCAATGCCCTCAGGAATTCAAACCCGCTTCCCGTTGAAACGGTATCGGTTGGGCGGAAATTGTGGGTTTGTAGGATTGAGTCAACGGAGATTTATTTTTTAAAGCTTGCAGTACGTGACGTTCGTGTGTGATTGTTAGTACGAAAATTTTACGCGTACCAAGATCACTGAAATTAAAATAGACAGGTTTGGCGGGTTTTGCTATGTTTCTAACAAAAATATCAAAATTAAAGTAATTTTATCTCTTTTCGTTACGAGACGACAACAACACAGACAACGAGAAAAGTGATGCCAATTCTACAAAAATAATAAAATGTAACGCTATTTATTCTATCAACGATTCTGATTGCATAGCAGAAAAATGTCTCAGAAGAAACCCGGTATTTTGTTCTTCTGAAATCTGAAAATCTGTCGTAGACTTTTAGGTCTAAATTTATGTTTTTTCAAACGCCTCTTTAACTTCTTTACATGACAAGTGTTTTTGATGCGTATCTATGTATCTTTTTTTGCGATTCTTAAGGGTAGTAATAAAAGCTCCGACAAAAAAAGTAGAATTGTCCTTACTCAAATTATTAAATCTACTGCCTAAAATACTAACTTTCCGACTACTTTTGTCCGAATAAAAATGACGAAACGACCGAATGAGATACTGAAATCTTCGAAAAATATACATGACTATTTATTGCTATAATACTTTTCTACCAGCTTAAATTACGTTCTCCTGAAAACTATGCTTTGTAATTTTTATCTTTAGATGCCTACTATTAATTCATAAATTACCTTTCATATTTCATAGACTGTGGTGCTATTTTAACTGTAACATTATACTGAAAATATTATTCTGAGTGGTTATACAGAAACTTATAAAAAATACAAAAATGTACTTGCAACAATAACTTTTACTTGCATCATTTATCATGAATTTTACTTACCACTGGTATGCTTCGATATCGGTACCTATTTCAGGCGTTAAAAAGTCAGAACAGTCGTATTCATGGTTTAATCTAAAACCAAGTAGACTTTACTATTATCCTGTATTATTTCAAAAAATATAAAAAATAAGTAATTATCCTAATCTTAATAGTTCAGTTCCAGGTAACCTACTAAAAACAATCTCTTTTTTCTATTAATGCAAGTCGTTTCTGG
>NDFZ01004369.1:0-27427 GCA_002192655.3 Mamestra configurata
ATCATATTTCGGTAGGGGCCATCGAAACCTAAACTCTAAGGTGGGCCAATAGATGTGTCCAAAGTGTATTTTATTTGAATTCGGCTTTGAAAATTTGGCAGCTGCATTGTACATACTTGTTGATGTCAAATTTTGTAGGTATTCAAACTTGAAATTTAAAAAATACAACACCGAAAAAATAAAACCGTGATATGCTTTAAGTTAATTTACAGAAATGTCAGACGTCATGAAATCTTTGCTATGTCAAAAGTGAAAAAGTCAAAAGTCAAAACGTTTATTTCAATTAGGCCATTAAACGGCACTTTTGAACGTCATCGTTTACGGTTCAGTAAAATAATAATGTAACATTAATAAAGTGATTCTACTGTCCATTCGGAAAGGTAGATTCTTATGGATCTTATGTTATTATTACATGAGGATCAAGTATATTTTATCAGTAAATACAAAATTCCATTTGACCTCCAAACAGGTTTAAATTTCATCAACGATAAAATCACTACAAATATCTTTACAAAAAGAGCAATACTATTAAAAGTCATAAAACGAAAGTTTTATTCGACAATACCGCGGAACCCAGCGGCAGCGCCGAGCGAGACCGACGCGGCTCGGGGCGCGTCCATCGTTTTTATTTATTTCCAATCGCGAAGTAATCTTGCAATCTGCAGCTGCGATATAATATTGTAAGAGAACACGCCATTAAAATATAGTTACGGTAGTTGGGTATACCCGCAGTAACAGTTGGGTATACCAGGAATAACGGTCGGGTTGGTATAGCGTTTTTTGATACGGGAATTAAAAAAGCAGGGTTTGATTTCATTTCGATTTGTGAGTTCAAATTTAATTGCTTGTATTCAGATGAACCTGTTATACACAAATAAATGTTGTTGTTTTGTTTATACGTCAAATACTGTGGCCCTGAACATGACATTTTTTTAAATTGAAATTCAATGATGCCATTAAAGTGCCTTTCAATATGATTTTACACCGTACAGTGGATTTGATAATACGAGTAGACTAGCAGTTTTGGGAAAATATTATTTAAGTATTGAGAACTGATCACGATGTAGGAACAATATGAGTATAATGGATTGAGTATCACGGTACCAAACATCCTTTAAGTATATAATCAAAGCAATCATCATTCTAGTTAAACTTAAAATCATACAAGAGCTATCTCCAAGAAGTTCCATTTTTTGTTTGAGTCATATTTTGACTGGCCTGTTGGTCGAGTGGTTAGTGACCCTGACTGCTAAACCGGAGGTCGTGGGTTCGATTCCCACTCAGGACAAATCTGAGCATGATCATTTGTTCTGTGTCTGGGTGTAATTTGTCTATAATATGTATGTATTTAGAAATATATAAGTATGTTTATCAGTTGTCTGGTTGCCATAGCACAGGCTCNTGACTGGCCTGTTGGTCGAGTGGTTAGTGACCCTGACTGCTAAACCGGAGGTCGTGGGTTCGATTCCCACTCAGGACAAATCTGAGCATGATCATTTGTTCTGTGTCTGGGTGTAATTTGTCTATAATATGTATGTATTTAGAAATATATAAGTATGTTTATCAGTTGTCTGGTTGCCATAGCACAGGCTTTGCCTAGTTTGGGATCAGATGACCGTGTGTGAGTTGTCCCAAGATATTATTATTATTTTACATAAATTACCTTTCTCATTTTTTTTGTTCGTTATTCCTATTTTGAGGCTTACACTTGTAAAATTTTGATGTATCAATCTTCCGTGTATCAGGTACATACCATGCTGTATTATTTTTCTAGCTCAGCTACTTCTTCACTATTCACTATCAACACAAGTAAGTCTACCATCTCCGTCGGACGACCGCCTAGGGAGCCTCGTTTAAAGGCAAAACACGTGTCGAATTACATTTTAATTAATTTGCATTTGTTCACAGAAGATTGCAAATTAGTGCGATCTCTTGCGTAATGGTCAGGTTCCAGGAAAACGATTAAAAGGAAAATCTTTTACTAGAAAACAAGGAAATGTTCTTGTTAAACTATTGATGTTTTTGAAGTGAAAACTTTAGGCACGTTGAGCACTTTTTGGGTGAACAAAAATTATGGAACTCGCGACATCGTCACCGAACGCTTTCCATGGTCTATATTTATACAGTGTATATGTGTACTTTTTGGGTGAACAAAGATCATGGAACTCCGATCCGTAGATGGGTGATTATCTTAACATACCGAGATTGCTCGGTGGATTGGAGCATGTAAATCTGTTAGTCCTGCGGTCAATAAAAATAGTCAGAAGCCAGGAAATCTGACATCAGTCTTGCCAAGAAGTATCGTGTTACCCAGCTACTGGGTTGTTGAGGTCTGGAAGGCAGTCCCTCCATGTCAAATACTGGTACTCAGCTGCATCTGGCTAGACTGGAGGCTGACCCCGACATAGTTGTGTAAAGGCTAAACCGACTGATTGTGATGAGGCAAGTCTTGATGTCATTCTCAACGAATGGAGAGGGATAGAGGAAGTCTGGTTGGAACGAGTGAACCCGTCCACTCCTGCTTTACTTTTGCTTGGGAGATAAGGTATCGGATGGAAAGGAAAACAGAATATGCCAGAGGGTTTACACTTTGTGTATCGATCCCGTGTTTCAGTTTGAATTGGTCATTGGTCTTGAGTATTTTATAACTTCGAAAACTACTTACTTAACTCATCCATTTGAATTACATAATCCTGGACATAGCACCTGGCAAGGCGCAATCATGATAGGTGGAGTAATTGTGACCGGGTGACGTCCGGATTGAAAGAAGGAGTGTCGGTCTTTCGGCGTCGAGATAGGCAACTAACATTATTGCCATCGCGGGTACTCGTAGAACCAGGATGAGCCTGGTACATGAACGAGTAGTAGGCAAATCCAGGCTGCGGATGATGATGAATGTGTCGGGGTAAAAGACTGTCAAAAGTCATAATATTATGCTCCATGCTCTAATAATACCTCTCAAACACCAAATTAATTTTATTTCAAGAACCAAAACTGGTGTTTTCGTCATAGATTTAATTCTAGTGCTCGTACCGACGTACGAACTACCAAACTTTATGTTATACTAAACTAAACAAAAACGAAGTCAGTTTATCCTCACAGCACGCGGCATTAACTTCGCTATCGATCGCTACAGAGCCGTTACAGCGTCACACTCACCTGAACTCGAAAATTTTCAGCCTCCACCCCTGAAAACGGACTAGGATTATAAAAATAGAACTTTTATTTTATTACTCTTTATAACGTACTGATAAAATTTTAAAAGAGTAACCGTTGAGTTTCGTACCGGTTCTTATCCATAGTAAACGACCAATTCGAACCGTGCACGAAACACGTTTTGTAGTGCTCGTGTGATATGATGACGTGAAGTAAAATGTTTTGAATGGAATTGAATTTCAATTGAATATCAATAATGTTATTGTTCTGGGAATATGTAACTTCAGATGGTTTCGGTTATTTAACCTGAATATTACCTGCAAATGGAAGATACATTTTCAGAAGCTAAATCGTGTTTTTGTATTTTGGTCATCCATCATTGACCATCAAAAATGTTATGTCATAAGTTTATTTATTTTGTGTGAAACTTTGAAAGAATAGTTAGCAAAAAAACGGAAGTGTTTCACTATAGTATATTATGACACAAGTAAGCAGAGCTCATGAAGTTTTTCAACACATTCATACGACGTTTTTCAACACATTTGCGAGGAAAAAACAAACATGTATTGCTTATATCGTTTAATTATTAAAACAATTGGTGAACGTAAAATTTTCAAAGCGATATTAGATCGATTTGGATGGCAATTTCACAATTTGTGTTACATTGGTACTTGCCACTTCTTTAGTACTTTTGTTTTCTTCTTGTGTAAATATCGGCGACAAAGGCAAATCATAGTAATTACTGGAAGCAGTAGGCACCAAATAACTCATGCTACGAGATGTACATGGTTGTGGTTCGGGGCAAAACTTTTTTGCCTTTGGCTCCAAATGAATGGCTTCCGTTATTTTGTCACTGATTTTCGCCTTGTTTTGAATAGAGTCTTCTATGTATGATTCAGCGACTGCGTCAGAACGTCATCCGCCATGTCGCTTAAAAGTTAATATATCCGCCCCCAAATCAGCCAAAGTTCTTCTACATAAAACTGTGTCCAGTGTAAAAATCGGCCTCAGGCAATACTAAATACTTCGCAATTTCTCTTGGCATATTTTCAAATTTGTTAATACCGATTATTTGTGCAGTAGGTACATCTTCCTTTTAAAAGCGGTCATTCTTTGTTTTATGGAACGGAGTCCTTCTTATTTTTTCACTAAGTATTTCACGAAAATTTCCGTGGATTGTAAGAGATCGTGAAATCTTGGTTTTGGTCTGGGTAATTTTGACGAGAAGCATTTGTCCGTGGGTTTCTACATCTTTAGTTGTATTATTATAAAGCTGTTGTCGTCTACACACACCAGTAACACCGAATATTAAGGCAACCTGCAAAGAAATCAATTAATTAGTTCTAAGAAGTTATGCTAAGGTTTACCGTATAGATACGTATAGATTATTCAACATACCTATTCAACGTATATATTCAACGTACCTTTGTTGCTAGGTACTGACTATCCGGAGCCTCTTTCAAAAACTTTTCAACGTCGGCTGGTGACAAAACTTTAGATTTCCGACCAATATATCCGTCCGAGCGTCTCTTCAAACATGCCATCAGGTTACAATACAAACAATTTAATAGATGCACCACAGGGAGCTGGGCTTGTATGTATTGGGAGTTCAGAGAAATACGCCAAAAACACATTTTCAGAAAATGACTGATGAATTTTTTTTTCTTGCGCTTCCACTGTAGGAAACCATCGTAGGCAGCTAAGTACTTTTCTCTCTAGATTTTGCGGGGCTTAGGCTATCGTTTGCATTTTGTGCTCCATGCAGTGTTTCTGGTGGGGTTAACTCTATTAATTGTTCATCTTCTGCACAAAAATTATTAAATAATTGACCACACAGCGACAAATACGTTAAAAACAAAATATGAAAATTATGAGAAATGGCGTGCAAGATTTTGTTTTCACACGCCAAATTCAAGGTGAATGACTTTTTTTCCAGTCTTCGTTGTTAAACCAACTGCTTGTTCTTTCCAGGTGTTGAACTTAAAACATTAGGCACAGTATCTATCGACCGTACCACGCTCACAGCTACCTGCATAGAGAAATTTCGACAAACAGTGTTCCGCAAATTTCTACGGGAGCGCCTCCCCACCGCAGCCGCTTCTAGCATTTGCATCTCATTGGAATGCAACCGCTGGATGTTGCGGATGCGAAGCGCTGCAGCAAGGATGCGGTAATATGACATTGTTTTTTAGGAGCCTGTAGCTTAATTATGTTGGGGTATCGGAAGGTTGTAGTCAGTTTGACCAAGTATTTTGAAATAATGCACACAAGAGATACACGGATTATAAAATAGCCCCTTGGCTATCTTATAACACGTGTATCTCTTGTGAACCCTTGTTCTATGGCGTCGTAACGTACATCACACATATGTTGGCCGGATCATGGGAAGGTCGAGGGATTGTTCCCAAGTACGGTGACAAGTTTCTGTAAAAACCACTTTTAGTTGCAGAAAGTTTTTGCTCGAGAAACTTTCTCGATAACTAGCATGACAAGGACAAACAAACAAACATTTCAATTACATAAAGAGCGGCGTGTAGTTCTTGCTGATTTATAATGTGCAAACCCCAGCAAAGCAATCAGATTCAAAATCCTAAATAAAATACCACATCCACTGAAACGGAAACTCGTTAATGCCATTATACGTCGGGGTCGAGATTTTGCAAGCAATTTCCGCCTTAGCGACGAATGCAAATACGAATGAAATGTGTTATTTATCGCACGAATTACAACTCTTGGTGTTAAGTACTGCCACTGGGACTGTGCTGTGCTGGATCTCTGCTCAGGACATTTGCATAGAACGGGATTAAAGATTCGACACTGCTTCCTAATGTTACGACATGTGCTTTTGGCAGTAGCTAGAAATATTGTCTAGGAGTTCAGTAGAAATCATTTCAAAGTCAAAGTCAAAGTCAAAACGTTTATTTCAATTAGGCCATTAAACGGCACTTTTGAACTTCATCGTTTACAGTTCAGTAAAATAATAATGTTACATTAATAAAGTGACTCTACTGTCCATTCGGAAAGGTAGATTCTTATGGAGAAGAACGGACAAGACATAGTTACTCTTTTTAAATAATGATTTTACAAAATTTGGTATACAAAAATTAATTTAATATTATGTGAGGACGATGCACCCAGAGTATGCTACTTAAAGAACAAAGTATCACCAGCAGAGGTAAACTTATTAATTTCCTAAAGAAATTTAGGTAAATTGTACTCACATATTTACAAACATTGGAACCATAAATTAAACAACAGTGTGTGAGTCAACAGAAAAATAAAAACACAAAAAAAGAAACAGTATATCTATAAAGTACAAGTACATTAATCAACCAGTTTGACCTTCACCCTTGATTTGGAAATTTTCTTTATGATTCTCGTACTTAAAATACTACTATCTTTTGTACTCAATTAAGAAACAGTCAAAGATCAAGTCAAAATCAAATTTGACGTATGCTAGCCAAGTTTCAGTAGGTATTTATTATTCGAAATTATTATCACATGGCAAATATTCTGAGTAATAGTGAGCAATTTTGATATAAGAATAACAATTTGGAATTATCCATCCTGCCATTTGCTATCTGCATTTGCAAATTGTTTTGGTGTTCAGACTGAACACCTTTACGTGACATTTGCATACTCTCATGATTCCGACACTATTCCATATAGCTCCATTATGTTGCGATCATAATCCTTTTGATTCCAGTACCTATTTAGATTATTATCTTTTGGAGATTTCATTGGTGATGGTCGTTTACATTAATCTTTGTCTTAGTTTTAACCTGTTTTAATCCAGCAATTTAGAAAATGTCCCCAGAGGCGATGTCTAGAAAACATTCCGTGACTTAAAAATAATCCATTAAATCAGTAGCCGAATTTGGTGGTCCGATTAACCAGAATTTTTAGATTAGACAAATAAAATCCGGATTTTCTTCTACAAGGAGTTATTATGTCTTTTTTCATTCCAATTAATAACCCTGTCAACAAAAAAGTCACAAAATAATCTCCTTATAGTAATCTCGAAAGCCTTTATCAAAACAAGGCATTTGTTTACGTAAGACGATTTAAGGCCCAGTTTAAACCCTGAGCAACCGTCTTAAACTGTGTCCGAGAGCCCAAGGGACGGACGTTTGACCTAATTAAGCCAAGTGGCGTGGAAAATTACAGTCTGATGGGGCCTGTTGGACCGTAATTGCTGAAGGGTAGCGATTGACGTCGCGCGGAGGGTTAAGGTGTTCGGCTATCTTGGAAAATCTTCGAAGGTAATCTTTTTAGGGTTACAAGTTTATTTAGTTTAGATAGTGAGGTGGTTTCGTCTAAGGGTATTTTTGGTATGAGGTAAATTTGGCAGTTTGGACTTCAGACATTTTGATACTTTTGATTTTTAACTGACTTCCATAAAAGGATCAAGGGATTTTGACACGGAACTGCAATATATTCTCATGTGTTAATCTATTTGGGTTCCAAACAAAACTTATAGGTATGTTATGCATAAATTGATTTGGGATCATTGTTTTTAATTGGCGTATATTTCTATGTAAGTAAGACATTAATAAAGAGAACCTAAAACGATCGAAGAAGGTGGTCAAGGCAATAACAGACCATTAACTCCAGATTTTTTTCTAACAAACAACTCGAAGTAAATAAGAATACTAAAATAAAACGACAAGAAGCAAAACTAAGAATTAAAAGCAACATATCTTTATTTAGTTCATTAGCTCCGTCAGTGGCGCTAGTGCAGGGGACAGCTTGATTCAGTCGTTTAATTAAAAGCGAGTAATTACTTGTAATGCCGAGCTCCCCGACTACGCTATAGTTAGTTTAGGAGTACTGCGCGACATATTAGTGACATACGGACACTTGTCTCGCCTGTCAAATTATTTCTCGGTGTTTTGCCCCTACTATATAAGAAAATTACTGAATGGATAGATAAATCATTTTAAATGAAATTGCCACTTGATATTTTTTGTAGTAAAACTGACAATTTTTTTTTTTAGTAGACTTTAAAGAAGGAAGTTCTGTATTCGACCCGTATGTATGAGTGTATGTATGTCCGCGATTTTCACAAAAACTACTGATACCAACGTTGACTGGTATAGCATACGTTATTGCATTGAGTCCACCTCTGTAGGTACAGTCAACAAAGTTATTTGGTATACAGGCAGCTAACTTGCAACTAGGTACTTTTAAAAATGTTGTGATTGAACATCACACTTGTAAGTATGTCATAAGCTTAAAAGTTATAATGCACATATTAGAAATAAATATTGGTAGTAACGTGGAAAAACATATATTTTTGCCTGTATACCTTACAGCTATGTTGACTGTACTTACTACATAAAGATTTTATTAAATGATGATGATTCAAAAAAACGTTCAAAACTACGTACCTACTTAAATCTGATGTTGTTGAAATAAACGTGCTTACATTGACTTTAAGACCACCTAAAAACTAAACCATTTCAGTCTCCAAAATCTAGCAATATTAATTCCATTCGTGGAACTCGAATAAAAGCCAGCAGTAAAACACAATTATAAGTAGCGGCGTAGGTACCTCCGGATAATACCGCGGTCCCCGATAACGGCAAGGAACAGAAGGGGCCGACATTATCGTATAATTATCGAGAACCTATAGTAATATCCGACGCAATAACCTAAAAATCAATCAGACGCCGCCTCCCCGGAGCCACGGGCAAGGGAAAAAATTGGAAATCAATCTATTTCTATAACCAGGCGTCGCCCAAGTATCCATTATCATAATGTGATGGGGACCCAATACTATAATCAGATATCTGAAACCTTCAGTGTTATGTATTATATATGTATATTTTTATGAGTCCGGAATATGGGACGCGCTCCGTTTCGCAAATGCTGCGTATTTTCCGAATTATTGTACGACGGCTGATCGCTTTATGAATTTGATTGTGTTGTTGCGGGTAAGGAAAATAGATTAGATTCTGTGTATGAGGTGAGTGTTTTGCCAGAATTCCTAAGAATATACACGCCATTTTGGAATTGGTAAAATAATACTTAAGCACAGCAGTCAGAGAAAATTAAACTTAATTTCGTTCATTATGTATTACCAACAAATATGTAGCAGCAGTTAATATAATACTCACAATAATTAATTCAATCTCGATACGAATTGAATTGGAAACGTAATCAATAAACCGACTGTAATTACATGAGATAATTTAGATTATGTTACTTCAGTGCTATTATACGGTGATATTATTAATGTCTAGTGAAATACTCCAGGAATTGGCCTTGTACATAATTATAATAATTTGAATTCAACTTAACTTAAACTTAATTTTAAGAGCCTTGATTAATGAGACGTAATAAATAACTATACTGTCACAATAAGTTAATACATTAAAATTAAACAAAGCGAAAAGAGTATGTAGCGGATGGTTTTGTAGATTTTGCCATACTATGGGCACATGGAGTGAGTTAATGTATATGTGTTATTACCTCATAGAGGTTTATTTTATTTTATTTAGCCATATTCCCGGTAGACAGCGATGCGAAGGATTTTTTTGTCGCCTAATTTCAGATGACCCTTTTATTTTATTTTTTTAAAGATTTACTTGAACTTTTAAATAGCTTTATAAAGCATTTTTCAGTTACTATTTTAACACACTTTTCTTACTTCCAAGTATTTATCCCAAAAGATCTAAGAAACTTCTCTCAAGCAACGAAACTTTGAAGATTTCAGCATCCCTTCACAGATATCGCTGACAATGTTTGTAGGTACATCTATCTCACATCACAAAGGGCTTTTAATCAAGTTGATCCCGTCCGAGTTGATTGTAGCCCGGGCACACTATGGGCACACTCGGGGCACACTCGGGGCACACTGTGGGCACGGTTCGTGTACAGCCGGGCACGGCAGGGGTACATCGGTGCGATTACTTAATGAAATTGTAATTGTGACTTAAGGGTTGGGTGCTGTTTGGGTACAAGTGTTGTAGGTGAGGGTTGAGTTATGGAAGGTACCTTGGTTTTAGTAGATAGACTGGTTGCCCAGCACTGGTCGGACAAAATATAATATGAGTCAATCGACACGAATAGATGAAGAAGATTAATTAAATGATAAATGATATTTATTTTGCAAGTAGGTTAAACATAACACGTTTACACGTCAATCTTTTTTGGTCATTTTAAGCTAGATGAGGCCGATGTTTCCTAGCTGACTACCCTGAGAAGAAACACCGAAACAAACTCATAGGAAAAGAGTAGATAGATTTATTTAGTAGAACAAATAAAATAAATGGTATTGGAATTTGCCTTTTGACTTTTATTTTGATTATTAATTTCTAATGTAAGTCTCTCTCCTTTCGTTTAGTCCATCCAAAGGTGGTCTGTGGCCATGGCACTGCCGATTGTACACTTATTTTTTTTTATTAAATGTTCTTTACTTATTATAAGGTGTACAATAAGCATATAGGGTGATAGAGAGTTAGTGTGTGTCTGGTCATTCCGAAAATATGAGGAATATGTATCGAAAAACACCGAAAGGAGTCTCGAGCCCGATTTTGAAAAAAACTACATTATTGGATTTTTAAAAATTCGGTTCGGGTCGGTAATCGAACCGGTTGGTTTTAAAAAAAAAACAGCCTGTATTATTACACCATCCGACAGTGTCGCTACTAAGGATCAAATTCTGGGAAGTAATAACATATGGCAAACTTTAAAATTCACCCCGTATAATAAAAATAATATAAAATAACTTTCACAAAATAGTTAAGTAGTTATTTATGTTCAGATCAGAAAGATGTAGATGAAGTACCTAATGACTTGCAAAAATGAATACTAAATTCAAAGGTTAACATCTCTTCTAAAGTTTCATGACATTTCAGAAAGATCACATTTTAAAAGAGGGAGCTTTCTTGTGTCTGTATTCTGAAAGGTCACCTGTTCAATTTGATGTGTAGTCAAATCTTGCATCCTGCTAAATGATTGATGATCGTTACTTTATTTGAGGAACTCGTGGCTTATATATCAGCCGCACGTATCGATCTTCTAGGTTAAGCAACACTTACCAAGGTCGGTATGTGGATGGGTTAACATCCGTTACGTTCTTCGACTCCTCCGTGTCTCGTGAAGCACGTTAAGACAGTTAATCTGGCACAGGTCTTATTATATACTTTATTGATGAGGTGTACACCTCGTAACAAGCACAGGAAAAACGTTTATAAAACAAGTGTACCATGGGCGATGTTATCGCACAGGGCAATAATCCCTTACAGACAATCTTTGGTTGGACTTACCAAGGGGTACCGCACCTATTATACAGTTACTGGGATGAGGTCAGAGAGACAGTCGTCCTATGTAAAATACTGATACTCAGCTATATCCGGTTCGACCGGAAGCCGACCTCAAAATAGTTGGGAAAAGGCTAGGCAGATAATTATTGACGTTAAATTGAGATTTAACAGCTGGTCTCATTTTAAATGATCAAATCCTTGATTATGTTTTCAGTAGGCTGGTAAAATAACTAATTCACTAGACTGGTAATCTTATGTCTAAAATACGGACAAAATAAATAAAGCCAGTAATCAGTGACATGATGGATAACTTGAAGTCTGACAAGAAAACTAATTACATTTTGGAACAAAATTCCTAAATTGTGTACCTATTTCGTATTAAAATTACACTCTCCTACCACGAAGGACGTGTTTAGCCAGACCTTCATCACAGAGACTGATGTGTGATGGTTCTTGCTATCATTATTAGAATGTTCAAGAGGCGTATTAACGATACGTTTCTCTTTTATCTCAAAAAAGTGTAGGGTTCCTCAGTTGCCCTGATAAACATGAACATTACAGCTTCGCAAAATCACAAGTCTCCGAGTAAAACCAGGGACGGACGGACATGGCGAAACTATAAGGGCTCATTATTTGGTACGGAATGGGAAGACATTGACCTCTTCTTCATTGAAGCTAGACAAACATCCCACATTGTAAAAAAACACGGCTAAAGAAATGTACGTGGTCTCCAAGAGCTCTTGTTACCAAACCAAGCACACGCGGCAAAACGTAATGAACATTAAGGAATGAAATATTCCACAAATAAGCATAGAGAAGTGTTACAGTGATGCAGCTCTCTGCCAAAAACAATAACACTAGGAATTCAGTCGGATAACCTAGTTTTGTAGGCACAGGAGCACATCTGGGAAAATGAAGAAATAAATGGAATACTGACAACTTTGGATCAGAAGTGCAGTATCCGTGTTTTTAAGAATAATTGCATTTAATCTCAAACGCAATCTGTAAAAACTTCTAATTTACCTATATTATTTTTTCGCTAACGGTCTGTGACGTGAAATTCCGCATTCTAATTTGAGTCGCATCTGTAGAAAAAGCGAGCACTATTTTTGACAAGTTATAGTGCAATTTGACAAGTTTTGAAATTGATCTTCAGAAGTTGAAAACCACTATATTTTAAAAAGTTTTCAACGATTACTTCAAATTGAATTCATCTGTGATTTTTGTTAGAATGTTTAATTTAGTTTACAACTAAAGTAATATAACGTGAAAAAACTTACAATTACTTAAATCATTTTTACGTTAGTAAATTATGCATCCATTATTCTTTATTCATCTCTACGAGAGCAAATACCCCTTAAATAGGCTTTTAACTTTAAAGAATCTAGACAGGTTTTTAAAATAAGACATCAATCAGAAAGATGGCAAAGTAAAAAGCAGCTTCTCTCACGATTCATTATTATTCGATCAGAAGCCTCAGGATTTTTATTAAAACTCAGACGACCGAATAGTATTGGGTGCTTTTGCAAAATATTTTAACTCGAAAATAATAAAATTTAAGATATAACAGCATGATGAACTTTAATTTTGGAGAATAAAAATAATTATGAGCCAAAATTACCTAGAAGAGGTTCGCTTGTTTTAGAAATATCGTTGTCTATTCCGCCGAAATAATTGGGAAATGCATATTCCCAATTATTTCGGCGGAATTTTTTTATTTGCAAAATAAAATACTTATTGGCTGTAATAAACAATTGTGATATATTTTTTAAAATACCTTCATCAGCGAGAAAGTTATATAGCTTCAAAGATGCCAATTAGAAAGAGAAGTCCGATACGAACTCTGACGTCAAATAACATGTCGCCTATACCGCTGCCATAGAAAACAGCGTCTTCGCGAGAGGGACAGATATATTTGTTTAAAACAGTTATATCTCGTTTGTTTTTCGATCAATTTTGATTATATTTTGACTGTTAGTATTATATTTTTGTATATTTTTAGATAAACTGTATAGATACTAAATATTTTTTTCATACATATTCCCTATTATCAAAAATTCAAGTGTGGTCATAGATTTATGTTTTCTCATACTTTTTATTGCACTTGCTGAAGTGTGTAATAGTCCAAGACCATAGAACCTCCAGACCTTACTTATTTTATACAGTTACAATTAACCTTTCACCCTTGCCTTTTTCCTACTCTTTACTTGTGATTATTCCGATCAAATACCTGTTCCTGCACAAACTCATTCCAATTAAAACTTCAACCTACCTCAAATGAAAAACCCAACTAAATTCAATTCTACAAAGCCGACCTCAGCAACAACCTAGTACCCAATTCCATTACAAAATCCATTCAGTAGTTCGTTCACCTATTTCATTCAGTAGTTCGTTCACCTATTTCAATCGTAATCCGTAATTAAAATCCTACAACTATGAGGCATTGTTGAAGCGCTGACTGAAATTGAATCGTACTGTCAGACGAGACGTTGAGCGAGCGAGTCATTCGCGGAAATTTTGACGAATTAGGAAAGTAGTTCTACGGTAATGTTGTGTGTTTTTATCTGGGATACCTACATATTTACCATTTTGCATTTGGAATCTTTTTATTCGACTACCCCAGAAGGCATGATGGCGGCCGCGTTAGGTAAGTGAAGTTGTTTTTTCGGGATATAGTCATTTAAAGAGGTTTTGTATTTGAATCCTTGGTTGATGCGAAAAGAGTAGGTATGTAGACATCGTAGCAGGTGACTTCTGCCTCTTTTTTTTTAAAGGATGGGAAATCATCAAATGACTTCTTCCGCTCTGGGTGGAGCAGAAGGGCGCGTCAGACTTACTGACTAAAACCCATCCGTGTTCCTTCTAAAGCCCTTTGCGTTCCTACTCTTTCGAACAAATTCCGCAAACCTGGCAGGCTCTGGCCCTAGCGGGCCCCGTCTTTTATGCTGACATCTCTTTGAGACGCGCGTGAAACACAACGCGCCATCGACCCGGGCCTGGTGATCGGACAGCGAGCCACCCAATGCTCGCCGTCCGCAGGTCCGCGCCTACGGTGGCCGGGGATCGCCCTGCGACTCCCGACGCCCGGGGCGTCTTCGCCTGTTGCGGCGGTTGGGGCGAAGGCCTTGCCTTTCCCTCGCGCGGCCCGCCTCCTCCTTCGCTAGCATTACTGCTTCGCAGAAGGAGGTGACTGCTTCCCATCCTCCTCGCTCCGGACCATGGATTAAACCAGGGCCGGACGTGAGAGCTTGCCGCCGCCGATCGCCTCGACGAGGACACGGCGGTGCTCAGCCCAAGGTGACTTCTGCCTACCAATGAGAAAAAGGCAGTTATAATGTATAAGTTGATTCGTTTTTTCTGGAGCCTGTAAAGCAAAGTGTAGTAAGTTGAATCTGGTTAGGTTAACAATGACTGTAGCTTTGGAATAGTTTTTAATTAAAGATGGAGAGTCAGGGTATGACTCATTCAAATTTCAGATTCACATCTATTTCACGAAAATTGTTTTCGCAAGTTTTCCAATGCAGATAAGTTTATCCACTGATTTAGAAGCAAATAACACTAAGTACTTTTACTACTTTATTCGTTTAAATGATATAATGACAGCATTGTTTTAACTTCTTTCTAAGGTACAACCGCCTTGAAGATGTTTCCAAGATAGATGCAGAATAAAACAAGCCACTAAAGTTTATACCGCCTCTCAAACGTATTACCTAAATGTACTGTAACTGGGTTGTTCCGGTGTTTTAAACGACGCCTTCTAAAAATAAAGGCTTTCCCGCTATTATTCGGATAACAACGTAAATAGGTTAACTGAGGGACGGACGAAGAGCGACTGGATAAGGCTCGGGGTATACTGGACTTTTAGAAAAGCCAACTGTCACCTTAGATAAGGTAAGTACCTTGTTCTCGTAAACATAAGTGCGCGTTTTTATCCTTTTTTTCCTTCTAGAGGTCATTGTAGTCACCTTTACTGCCTACTCTATTTTTTTTTTATAAAGTTGAAAATAACCGGCAACATACTTCCAGGAAAAAAAGCATTTGATGACCTTATCCAGACTATGTGACAGTATACCCGTGTTCCCGTCCTAGCATACTCAAGAAGTAAAGCTGTTTATATATTTTTAGGACGTAGCCTCTAAAAGTACTGATCTTATTACAAAAATATATCAGTAACACTATCGCTGATTGTTATTTTGTATCTCAAAAAAGCCACGGTTACAGATAAGGACGCTGTTGAAAAAATTAAAAGTATAATTTTAGAAGAATCTAGATGTCATTGTCCCGATCTTCATTTCTATATTCAATTCTGAGAGGCTATAATACTGTCTACACTGTGACCGAAGACGAAATCGAATGCGATATCCGAAGCCAAGTTGAAGCGGTTAAGTATAACGGCGAGACGTTAGAGTGGACGTGCCCACAGCCCACTTGAATGCGAGGCAGACTGTGAGACGGTGACCACTGTTATGTTAACGTGATCTAGCAGACTAGACCGATAAGCCCATATTGTACGAGGCTTGAAATTATAATTCGATGTAAATTGAATCCAATAACATGTGCTTTTCGTCTTTAGCGTTATGTGTTTTACGGTGAATAATGTCGTATTCTGAATGCGTTATTAATTTTTTAGATATCGCAGCATAAGCTGAGATAGGGACCATTTTGGCCTCGCACAGATAATTATTTTATTATACTGTTTAGTTATTAATTTTATTTTACTGGTTTGTTTGTCTTGTGCGAGTCCCAAATAAACATTTTTCTTTCTTTCTTTCAAAAAAAAACCTAACTATTATTATAAAATGTGAAATGATTTTGTTTAAGTGTTTGTTAAACTTTCACGACCTACGAGCTACTCAACCGACTATCATGAAATTTTGCCTACACGTCGTCAGGGAAACATTGAAAAATATTTTTTCATAAAATGTGTTTTTTTGCGTTTGAATAACATTTTTCATAAAATGTTTGATTGCGTTTGAATAACATATGTAAGTAAACACTTCTGAAATCAACAAAATGGCGTTGTTGGTTCTTATTTTAAAAAGTCCTTTTTAATTTTTATTTTTTTTGTAAAGTCCACGCTATTCTTTAGCCCGGAATATTTATAAATAATTAATATTCTGTCACTCGAACTAACAAACTTCCAATATAAACTTTTTCTTTCTTAAAGGCGCGCGAAGAAGTTTTTCCTTGTTTTGTTAGCCGGCTTGTTGCTACAGATTTTGTTTGTTTTTTTGCTATAAGTATAACTCTTAATTGGAGTTGGCTTTCGTAAAACTGTGGAATTTAAATATAATAATCACTTTGAGTCGCTTACCTTAACAACCGCTTTTAAAATTATGCTAAATCGTTGAAACCATCTTAAAAAAGTGAGATATCAAAACTTTGACATTAGAATTATTCATGATAATCGCTGAAATTCAAAAGACAAGACATTGTAAGGTCATTTATTTAAGTTTTCCTTCTGTAACAGTGGGGCCTCGTCTTAACAATACCCGAGAGGATTTCATTTGGGCAATTACGGGGGCCCACTAATTGCCAACCATCTCAGAAATGGCGTTCGCCAGAGAAATTGTTTTTAATGAAAAATTCACGTCGAGCCTGCGTTGAAGTTTTACTTTTTTCCGCTCCGTGTAATAACGTTAATGTAATGATAATTCCTGAAGTTGCCGACTGTTGCCGAGTACTGCCGAGTGTACCCGACTGATGGATGGCGGGATGCATTTTATTGGACTAGTGGCAGCTTGCGACTTGCTCCGGACGTTTTATAACTGTTTCTGTCCTTGGAATTTTAAGTTTGTTTCTAGGGACGCAGCTCTCTTGTCTTTTACTGTGAATTTTCTTTACTTTGATAAATACTGTCCTTACATGTATAATTTCAAGCCTGTGAATTTGTGAAATTAAAATTACAATAATACAAAAATTCATAACTGTCTCGTTTATGTAATATGGTTGAAATATATACATTTTTAACAGACTTCAAACAAAGAGGAGGTTATCAACTCGGATGTTTATATTTTTTATGTATGCTCGGGCTTTACTCCGTCACATGCAGACGGATTTACAAAATTCCATTTTTTTTTTCGAAAGAGGTTTTCACATTTAAATCTCGAAACAAATAACTAAATAGATACCTTTAGACTGGTTGCATGTTTTGGGGAGCTCTTAAAGTGGGCACTAAAAAGTGAAATTAAAAACTTTTTGCAGAAAAATACAACCGAATTCCAAATAAAAACAACTACAAAGTATAAAATAGCTTTAATTTGGAAGTCGGTTGTATTTTTTGTAAAAAAGTTTATTTTTCAATTTTACCTACAGTTATTAATTGATTAATTTAGCGCAATTATTTGGAAAAAAAAACATTAAACAGTCAGTGCTTTAAAACCTCATAAAAGTAACCGAATATTCGTCCCTGAGAGACACGGAAACCAAACATAATAAACCGAAGCCATAGGAAATGTGGATAAAAATTCTAATATTCCGCTGCAGAATAATCCTCGTTTGACGTCATCCCCTCCATGTGAGTAACAATGCGCACTCTGGGTGACGTGACGTCAACGTGACGTGACGCCGATCCGATATTACCTGACAGTCGTACCTATAGACGTACACAATGCCGTAAAACGGGGTGGATAAAAATACAGGGGTATAAGCGGAATTTTTGTTTGGAAATACCATATTAATGGTTTCTCACAAAACATACAAAAAAAAAAGTTAAAAAAAAATAGAGTTCTTCATTTGCGCAAACAATATTTAAATAACGTGAAAATTCTAATCAAAGTTTCGTTTTTATTCAACCCTGCATTTTTTTCCACCCGGCTTTACCCGATACCAACTTCCGCTAGCTGTGTCGACCGCGTATTTGTCGCGAATTATACCAATGGAACGTACTTCCAGAAGAAAGTATGTATTCTATGTCCTATTCCAGGACATGGTCTACCCATGTGCCAAGTTTAATCGAAATCCATTCAGCCGTTGAAGAGGTAACAAAAATGTATATAAATTTGTAATATTATTGTTATAGATTGCTTTTTGCGTTGCTTGGATAGCAGTAATTGGTGAAAATATGAATAATGAAAACGAAAAGGCAAATTAAACTAGATTTAGTGCTCTACGTCTTTGTGGAAGGATCTTTATGGCTGTTTTAAAGCTATTAATGAGAAATTCAGCGAACATAATGTGTGTTTGGATAACAGCTACGGAATACCTGATAAAATTGGCTATTTTACTGGCTATTTTATTTGAAAAACCCAAAAAAAACAACCAATCTGCCTAGCCTTTTCCCAATTACGAAAATGTTGCGCTTTCAGTCTGGATACAGCTGAATACCATTAACTTCTTCAAGATTTCATTTCCTGGCTTTAATAGGTACCTACCCTGTTGGTACCAGACCTGTAGGTACCTGACCTGTAAGTACCAGACGACTGTGAAAGATCAACAAATAACTTGCTTGATGTGTGCTAGAAATGGACACGAACGAGAAACTGAAAAGAGTCCACTACACATCCTCGCATCGGTCATCCACGTTTCACAGCGTAGCTACGCATTCTTGCGCCGCTCATTTTCCTCGCACATCTCTGGTGGAAACGCACCTTAAACGTGCTTTCCGAGGCAACGAGAAATCTCAATATATTATTATACGGTCACACATCCATGGACTGACCTCGGCAAGTGTGGCTTAACCTTGAAGATCGACCCGTGCTGCTGTTATTATTTAGCCACAACACACAAATAGAATTTAAAACAGTTCTCCAAACAAATAACAGGAGCACAGAAGAATACCAAAGTAAATACCTACATACGGAGCTCCCCAGGGAACACTGCACTTCATTCAACTTCTAACTTCCAGTACTTAAGACCATTTAAGTGCGTTCGAACCGCGGCGCGAGTTTAGATTCAAATCAGCGCATTAGATGGTATCAGCATTGTTGGGATATATTTTATAGGGCTATCTTCTGATTCATGGACTGATTTGGAGTGTTAAGAAGATGTAGTGGGTTGCGTGTGGCAGCTTGTTTTGTGATAATGTGTACGGGAATTACGGTTTTTTTAATGGGAACTTCAGCCCTCAGACAGAATTCAGACAGTGATAAGTACAAATATTTTGATGATGCAAAGTTGGAATCAACATCCGTGTGTATAAAATAATAATCTCAAAATTGTATATTTTACTTAGCATAGCCAAGCAAAAAAAGATGATAAGACAGTTAACAGACGTAGAAACCGCACGTTTGGTCTACTTTAGTTACTTTCACAGCATTATGTCGTACGGTATTTTGCTGTGGGGTCGGGCTGCTGACATTGAATCCATATTTATTTTACAAAAGAGAGCTGTCAGAGCCGTTTATAATCTGCGTCGCCGTGATTCTCTTAGGGAACTTTTTAAAAAGATTAATATTATGACAGTCCCTTGCCAATTCATTTATGAAAATATTATGTATGTGCGGAAAAACCGACATCTTTTTAGTAAAATTAGTGATAGACATAATTTTAATACTAGAAATAAAGACAAATTAGATCAACCATTTTTTAGATTAGCTAAAGTCCACACTTCTTTCATGGGGTATTGTGTTAAATGTTACAACAAAATACCTTCTGACATATTAGAACTAAATGAAAGAAAATTTAAAACTTATATATAAGTTAAAAGTATACTTTGCAAACAAGCATATTACAAATTAGAAGATTACATTCAGGATAAGAATACTTGGGAACATGCTGGTCCTGCTCCATAGGACAATCAAGGGTGAAGATAAAATCAAACTGGTTCAGTTATGAATTAACTTTATAGATATAGGTACCTACTGTTTCTTTTTTGTGTTTTTATTTTCTGTTTAAATAATGGTTATTAAGATTATCTGTAAATATGTGACTACCATTTACCTAAATTTCTATAGAAAATGAATAAGTTTACCTTTGCTGGTATTACTTTGTTCTTATAAGTAGAATACTCTGGGTGTATCGTCCTCACATAATATTAAATTAATTTTTGTATACCAAATTTTGTAAAATCACTATTTGAAAAGAGTAACTATGGAGTTTCTTGTCCGTTCTTCTCCATAAGAATTTACCTTTCCGAATGGACAGTAGAGTCACTTTATTAATGTAATATTATTATTTTACTGAACTGCAAATGCTGACGTTCAAAAGTGTCGTTTAATGGCCTAATTAAAATAAACGTTTTGACTTTGACTTTGACTTTGAAGAACTTGGGACCGGCCTTTTCCCAGTAGTGGGGCAGCAACGGTTCGACAGAAAACCAGAAATAGAAACATATCTACAGCTACACACATGATTTTCTGAAATAATTGATAACTATTCGTTGCCTTATTGAAAAACTAAATTATTTGTTTGTGTCTCAATTTATAACACAAATAATTATGTGAATGTCGATAAAAAATCCTCCATAACACAGAATCACTCGAACGCGCACATAAACCCAGAACATTATTGCACCTGTTTCCCAGTAACACCTCACTGTAAGAATGCCAGTACACGTGTATTTCTCACCCCTCCCTCGTTGCACCCCTAGGACATTTATCTCCCACGCCAATCCACGTGGCGATATTAAATTTTTCAAATAGCATCTCCTTGCAGTGTATGTCAAACACCAACTCAAGGCGACACCTAAATGTTATCGATAATAGAATACACACAGAACTTGCGGTGAACCACACACAAATAACTAGAAAGTATAAAATAACTTTACTTTCGGTGGTTTTGGTTTTTTCTTCTTATTTTAATACCGACTTCCGAAATTAAAGTTATTTTATACTTTCTAGTGTTTTTTTTTATTAGGAAGCCGGTTGTATATTTTTGTAAAAAAGTATTTATTTTTCACTTTTTAGTGGTTCACATGTGCTTACCCTTTCACAGCGTACCGGCGTGATGTTATGTTATGAACTGGTGTAAACAATAGACTGACATGAGATTTCAGCAATCCGAGTCCATTTGCTATCATTTATTGAGGAGTTCCGTTGCCTATCTCCGCAGTTCTTTATCAGATCTTCACCAATTGAATTGGTGATCATGGGACCACCTGTGAAGTATACCCTTTCATACAAAAAAAAATTCAAGTCGGTCCAGCCATTTTCGAGTAATCGGGGAAAATACATAAAAAAGTTCCGACGAATTGAGAACCTCCTCCTTTTTTGAAATCGGTTAAAAAGGCCATCTGCCACCGATCACGTCATCGCTTACCATCAGGTGAAATAGCGGTCAAACACAAACCTAAGATCAGAGATTTTCCTAACTAAGCGTTTGTTACCTTGAAAGTGAAAATAGGCATTCGAATTCCTTCGTGCTACCACAAACATTCTAGTGTGTGTCTACGATGCTTAATGGTTTTAAAATGAGGTCACGAATATATTCCGAAGATTCCTTCAGATCTGATTCGTTGAGATCTTCATTCGTGGCTTGAGTTTCATCGATTTTGCTATCAAAGAGGTACGTGTTTTAAATGTTTGTTGGTAGTTGTGACGGGCATCACACTCAGGTAAAAATGTTTTATCGCTCCTTCGGGATATGTTTTCGTTTCCTTGTTGAATTTCAAAGAAAATATGTTTTATTTTTGCTGAATTTTCCTGGTTTTGAATAAAATATATCGTTTTTATGTTGTACAGGTAGTCAGAAATTATTATGGTAATAACGCTATGTGGGTTGGCATTAGCATCACTAAATTAATTATTTTTCTACGTATTACTTACTGGCTTTTCCATGGCCTCACTGCCGTGACCTTTCTCTTGATTTATTCCAGAATGAACTCATAATTTTATTATATCAGGACTTCCAGAAATCACATATTACAAACAAAAGAACAATTCCACCTCATCATAATATTAAGTTTAGATGACATCCAGTTCTTAATGTAGTATCTTAAAGATAAAATTGAGGATGCTGCAGGGGATCAACAAAATGGCGCCTTAAAAGTGTTACCCCTCAAAGTTAATCCCGAGTCTCAAACCAGCAACGTACAAGAATTGCCAAGCAATTACCCTCGTATAACTACCGGCAGTATTTGTAAACTTCCGTCCGCGTTGTTTAAAATTCGGTACTGCAAGTTTGGCTTTCTTGGTGTAAACTGTTAATTGACATAAATCAGTTTTAATTACGTTATACGTTTTGCTCTTCTTGTTTAGTCTGTAAGTTTTCTTCAGCTACCTTCTATTGATAATAGGTATCGGTAGCAAAACATATAACTGATATTTTGAACACCTTGATGTACCTCTGACGTATTTCTCACAGACACTTCTAAGCCCCTAAACTTAATTCAATATCGAATTTGCGTTATTACGTGCAGATAAAATCGTAGAAAAAAACACAAACACGAATAAAATAATTGGGAATCGTAAACACTTAGTAATACCAACAAAATCTTCATATTCATGGCAACGCTAAGTAAAACTAACACAATCAGATAGCTACCCTATCAACACCATGATCTGCCATAAAAAGCAACCAACATACAATTTGTAACACAGCGTAGAGTCACGAATATGAATAGGAGCTGGATTAGCAATGCAAATGGCAGCGTATGCGGGGTCCCACAGGGCCAAGTTCACTAAGTGTAGCCGTTACATCGCCTGACAGTTTCGGCTTTTGATTGCCTTTGTGAATTATGGTAGGTATATCGTAACTGGCGACGTGTTTACATAGCGTTATTGATGTAAGGTTGTTGGGATTGTGTCTAGGAGGATTGCGACCATAAGGTAGGTTGGGTAAGGTTTAATGGTGACGTTTAAATCCACCTCTGATTGTTCAAAGATACTCGTAAGTGTTTATGGCACTTTTTAGGGTTTCGTATCTGAAAGGTAATCAACGGAACCCTATTACTAAGCCTCCGCTGACGTCCGTCCGTTCCTCTGTCAGCGGGCTGTATCTCAAGAATTGTAATAGGTAGACAGTTAAAATTTTCACAGAGTGTGTATTTCTGTTGCCGCTATAACAACACATAATAATAATAAATAATAAAGGGGGCTTCCATAAAATAAATGATTTTTTCGGTTCATGGTACGGAAACCTTCGTGTGAGAGTCCGACTCGCACTTGGCCAGTTTTTTATTTAATATTGAAAACGTCTTCGAAAGGCAAATCTTGTAAACTAGCACCTGGGGGTATTTAAGTCAAGAGTGAATAGTCTACTTCTAGGTAAGCATGCTCCATCGTCGATCACATTATCGCATTCCATTAGGTGAGGTGTGGTCAACTACGCACCTGTCAGTACTTTCAAAAATAATAAAAAAAAACAAACACATTTTCTTTATATCAGAAATCAAATCCACATGAATTTAAAGCTGATGTCACTGAAAGTGATTTCAGTGGTTACATCTAAAAATAAATCGTTCGAGATTTTAACTGAAAACAAACAAAGAATCCTCCAAAAATCAATTGAAATAGAACCGTCAAGAATCCCAAACGTGCCAACAACAGGTACTGGCACAAAGTCGCACAAACTTGGACAAACAGTTAAGAACATTGAGTTGTTTAAAGTCGTCTTTTGAAACACTCCACCGACTTCATTATCCTTTCCTTTGCGGCTATCTTTTGAAGAGTAGTTTAGCCTCAGGAAAGGCATGTGGAGGTTCTGTACTCCCAGTTCCCTCTCAGCTCCCTCTTACAATTTCGCTGGATGCGGTCGCGAAGCTTCGTTTTCTACATTTCCTGACAAAATTTCGCTGAGTGAATTTGCAAAGTGATTTATAACGGTCACCTTATTTCATATATTACGTATGTACACACTCGGAGCACGAGATTTGAAATGTTATTGCTGGATGGTAAAAGGAGATTAGGATGTTCTACATATATTTCGTTTTATTTCCTGGTAAGCTACTTTCGTCATTACGTTGAGACAATTTTGAACCAAAACTATTAACCGTAGCTTGAAACCATTTTGATGGTTAGAATGACTGATATAGCAACTAAAGTCATTTTTAGCTATACTATTATTTATATAGTATTTTTAATTTATTCATCTCATCATAAAGCTAACAAATTCATATACCTCTCCTTGAAACTAATCGAAAACTGAAGGGAAACAAAATTATCATTTCGCGCTAGTCGTAAAACTCCATCGTAAAAGTCGATTGAGGGGAAGGGTTGCTCTTATTTACAGAACATGGGTAGTACATGGGCGAGGGTCTTACAACCTGTCACTATATATTTCAATTTTAAGAAAGAAAGAAAGAAAGAAAACACGTAACACAAAAATAACTATATTGAAAGAACCCAACTTATACTTTAACTACTCTTATTTTAGAGGTATGTGGTATAGAAAGTAAAGTCCCAGAAACCTCCATTGAAAAAGGAGGATCCTCCGACCGGACAGTTGTTGTGTCCGGTGAGCAATTGCCCGATAGTTGATATTCGGACTGTTGTATATGTTCAAATCGCACGGAAAACTCTGATACCGCGATGCAGGATTCGTTAATAGTTCGTCGCTGGCGGGATAGATGGCGTTGCGGTTCTTTTGATTGGCAAATTTAGCATCGTTGGTTTTTTCTTGTGGCGGCATTGATACCGCTACACCCTTGCACTAAAAATAGTATCCTTAACTTCTGCTTCTACTTTTAAATAAATATTTTATAAACTATGTAGATTGTGATTCCTAGAAGCAAAGCTTAGGTGTCTACCTAAGCTTTGCTTCTAGGAATCACAATTAGAGAGTCTTTCAAGAAAACGTTTCACATTTCAACCATAATATTTACCATAGTAAAATCTATGAGGAAAATATTCCTAGGCTTCTTTGTAAGTATATTCGGTCGTGCACAAGATAGCAAAACATCCTTAACCCTAGATCTAGACCCGGATAGACGTCCAAAATAAAATAGCTCGCGATTTATCACCAGCGCACCACTCAAAGCGGGTGGTTAATAAAAATTCCACACTAGAAGTTATTTTGTAGAGGCCTCGAGGGAGTCTCGTATCAGAATCTAGCGTAAAACGCCCGCCGTTGGCGCGAACATGTCGGTGGAGGGTGCAAGGGAACAACTGAACGAGGTTTGCAACTATAACTCAAAATCGACTATCCACGGCTCGGAGAAGTCAGTCATTTGTTTGTCAAACATATGCACATTCGAGCCAAGCAGTACCGTGGTTCATAGTTCATACAATTGACGGTCCTATTTATATGTCCATTCAGACCGAAGCTAAGAACACACTTAGTCCTGGCCTGCTTTTGAACAGCGCTTTTGGGGTCAGTAACCATAACCAAGTTTTTCATTCTAGACCATGTAAAACAGCCTAGTGACTGAAAATAACAAAAAAGCAAAAGTTTTAGCACAAATGACCCATTAGCAGTGCATGAGTTTATCTCAGTTCTTATCCATTGCATTCTATCAGACAGTCAAGAGCGAGCTCACTGTCATATAAGAAAATATCGAAATCCAAACCGATCGTAACTCGCTAATTTGTATTTAACGAGAAATACACCTTGTTTCAGTGTAAATTTCAGCAATCTAACTGATGCTAACAGTCATCCGCGACATAATTGTAACATGGTTTGACGACTAAACGTTGACGCTAAAACATTTTACACACTGCCAACATCACAGAGATTTACTGACGCATAAAACCCCTCACTCCAACCCAGTGAATGGCATACAAGAAACCAAAATGAAAGGAAGGAACCCAACCAACTAAAACAAGACAAACAAATCAAAGCCGGCACATTAGCATCATATCAGAGTTGTTAAAATGCTAATGTAGCGGAGTAGGGCTGAGAATGGCTCCCTGGGGCACGCCTAACTATCGCCGTAATTAATGCTCTGCCATTATTTAGAGGAGTGCTTACACACACTTAATGTTTGCGATTGTAGCATAGATGTGCGGTCGGAGAGGTGTACTCAAGGTTGGAAGGGTTAAATATTATGGATGATAATTGCTTTTTATTAGATGTTTAGTTATCTCATGTCATTGAAAGTAGCAGTGCGTTGACACAAATATTTTGTTAATTTTCAACAATTTTGATCTAAAGATTTTTTAGGATTTCGAACACCTGTGAGAAACGGAACCCTTATAGGCACTCGGTTGTCTGTCTGTCCGTCTGTCACAGCCAAATATCACTGGACCGATTCTGTTGAAATTTGTTACACATTTGAACTTCTATGACCCAAACACGGACGCGTTGCGTAAATAAATGAATTTTGAGAAGCAGGTCACTTTTGGGGGAATAACTATAAAATAAAATTAAAAGTTTTTCAAACTGTACCGTGCGACATATCAAATAACAGGGTTTATTGTGAGCATAAAAATTGTTTTTTTCATAATTTCAAAAAAGACAGTTTTCAAGAAATTTGAAGTAAAATGACCTTATCTCCGAAGACGACTAATTCATTCTACCATCGATCGATTGGTTTAGTAGAAACTATCGATCGACGTCGACTAATCCATGCTACCATCGATCGACAAACTATCGATTGGTGTGGTCACACCCGAAGGCTACTTTTTACCGCGAATAAAATCCACGAGACCCGTGAAATAACCCACGAGGCGAAGTAGTGGTAAAAAACTAGCGAAGACTATAGTAGTTAAAGGTATACTACTAAAAGTTAAAAAAAATACCCTTTTCAAGCAAACTGATGAATTAAAATTAACACCACTAACAGTCATCAGATATCTTGAAAAGTGATTTTTAAGGGCTACAATTTAAATGCGTACCAAGTAAAATATGTTATCTTCAAATAAAATAAACCCACTCTATACCGAGGTGCCTAAGGAACAACGTTTTAAGTTCCAACATAATTATACACTCATCAAAATAATTGTATGTGTTGTATTTATATTCTTTTTGCCTACCAAAATGGATAAATGGTTACCAAATCTTGTTTCCCTGAAATACAATGTTACTTCTGTTACTAGGAGAACTTGGATGCAAGAGCGAGCTAAGCGAGCTCGGGACTTAGGACACCCCGACTCGGACAGGTTAGGTTAGAAGGGGATGGCGGGGTCTAGTGAGCGAGCGAAGCGAGCGAGTCAGACCCCGCTATCCCCTTCGTGGTTGTTTTTTTT
>NDFZ01004369.1:28675-77119 GCA_002192655.3 Mamestra configurata
TTTTTTTATAAAGGAGCAAGTAGGCGAACTGGGTTTGCTTGACGTGCGCGACAACCCCTTCTTCCTGGCGACAAAAGCTGGTGCCAACATATCCTGGTACACATGACGTCTAAAATCTTTCAGACACAGTTTTTCTCAGCAAGAATTAGGGTCCTGTTGAAGCTCTTTGTATATAATAAATGCATTTACTACAGTACAATCCAAAAAGTGAAAGAAAATTCTATGCCACCATTTTTTTGATTTCCGATCAATCGCGTAGGTTCCTTTGAGCTGGTCAAATTTATCAACAAAGTTCATATTGTCATTATAGTCTTTCAGGGCGAGAGGACACGGAACTTCAGTCTTTTCTCCAGTCTTCTCTGTTCTCGTCACATGTGCCGTATTTTTAGGATCGTGAAAATTTGTAAGCAGATATACTGAACGTTTGTCTTTCCATTTCATGTACGAAACCATTTGATTGTCACTAACACGATAGTCATAGTCACCTCGTTTCAGTTGGGCATCTGGCTTCAAAGTTGGAAGGTGTTTACGATTGTAATTGACTGTTCCGCATGCATATATTTTTTTTAGTCGTTATTGTACTTGCAATTCATAACTGTTAAAAAAATTGTCGAAATAAACTCTGTGGCTCTTATCTTCTAACCCTTCGCAAAACCTTTTTACGACTTTGCCTCCTAAATTAGTTTCCGTATTGCTTCCCGTCTTACCTGCATATATATCAAAATCTAAACAATAACCACTCGAAGCACACTTTGTCCAGACCTTATACCCTCTTTTGATGGGCTTTTTTGGCATATATTGCTTCAGTGTGCTTCTGCGTTTGAATTTGATCATAGATTCGTCAATTGCAATCTTTTCACTATGATTATAATTAATTTTATAAGATTTTCTAATAATTTCTATAAAAGGACGGATTTTATATAATTTGTCATAGTTACGATCGTTTCGAGAAGGCATCATGTTATTATCATTTAGATGTAGGTTACCTAGAATCCATGAGAAGCGATTGAGTGGCATGAAAGATGATATATATTCGTCACGAAGATCCGGTGAAGATGACCAATAATCCCTGTAACTCGGGCTCTTCTTTATACCCATTACCAAATTCAAAGCAATAAAAACAGACATTTCATCCGTAGTAACAGGCTTGAAAGTCTTACCACTTTGTTGGGCATAAAGATTTGTATGAAACGTAATATGTTGTAAGAGCTCTTCCGTCCAGAGAAATTGAAAAACTTTTAGCGGAGTCAGCAGTTGATGCACAGCCAAGTTACTTATTCTTTCGGGAAGATGAACAGATGGTGTGTAATCGTCGGGAGCTAAAATTGAGTAAGCACGCTTCCATTTGGGAGTTGCTATTTCAGGTTCAGGTAAAACTGGGTACTCAGAAGTTGATGGACAATCACCACGAAGAACAGCGAGAGGGACGACATCATCAGGTTCGAATTCTTCATCTGAAGACTGTAATGGAATAGCAGTGCTGGTAAGCATTTCATCAATTTCAGGGCTGTCTTCGTCTGAACCATCACCGCCAGCATGACTATCTGTATCTGAAGGTATTTCTTCGTACAATAACTGATTAATAATGTCGGCATCCGTTATCTTCCTCTTTGACATCTTCCTAAAACAAAAATCAACAACTCAAATGTATTTACAAAAATCAACCAAAAATACACAGTTACCGAACGGTGGTTACCGCTGGTAACCACTTTGAATAAGTAAGTTTATGGAAAAAATACGAAATATAATGTAATGATTTTACACAAAATATAAAGTATAAACTTTATTGAACAGAAAAAAAACATACAGTCGTAACATTTATTATGATTTGTACTTACCGCTGTAAAAACAATCACACGAATGGAATCCTGCACAATCATCAACATTCAATTGAATATAGTTAGCTTCGTTGACCGTGGCGCCAAAAGTTTCGTACACAAAACTCAACGTTGATTATCTCACTATTGTCGTAGTACAAACGTTATCGACTACATGTCGCTGACAAAGTAATACAGCGACTTAACTACGTGGTCACTTCAGGTAACCACCATGAAGAAAAGAGTTAAACACAAGCCATTTTTAAGTCGTTTTTAGACGTCCGGTTCTGTGAAGAAAGTCAATATTTTTTATTTTGAAATTGTTTACTAACTCTGCAGCAGCTACAGCACACCTATTCATATGACCTCGTACTTCTTGAATACCCTGTATAAAGGAAAGGTCCACTTCTGCTAACGCATGCACGCATACACTTGTACATTACATCAGCGTTTCCCATTTGGTGGGTCGCGACCCGGTACCGGGCCATCAAATAAAATACCGGGTCGCAGCAGCCTGGTTTAAAAAAATATCACTAAATAGGCGATACCGAAATATAAGTAAAACATTTATAATAGTAATATAAACATACTTATAATAACAAAAAAATTGTATTATTTAACTTTATCAAACCAGCGGGGGTTTAAAAGTATCGAGTGGGTCACGAAGGGGCAGTGTGTAAATTACCAGGCCATAGCAGAACAGTGTTTGGGATACACTGCATTTCATGATACACACTGGTAATAATTAGATTATGTGCTAACCAAATTGTGCACGGATAGGTATGTGGTGTGCTAATTAGGAGCTTCCTGGCCGTGGCCATAATCACGTAATAATGTAGCGATTCCCGCATTAACTATCTACCTACATGTAAATGAGACGCAATTACTTGGTGTTATTCAAGTCCTTATGTTTCATTATGGTGTTAATATGAGTGAAAATGTCTTGTATTTAAATAAGGGGTTAATTTTAGGGAACACTGGTAATCATTATATGTTATTAATGTACACGCTGTGTCGTCGAGATTAATTTATATTTTCAAAGGGCTTTTATTGAATGTTGCCAATAATCTCATCACCATAGTTTACTTTGTCCTTTCGTAAACTTTGTGAATTAAATACTTTTTGGAAAGGGCAACAGTAAACTATCAAATAATTTTTTCTTGACAATTTACACTTTCAAAAGTGTTTTTAATAGTAAAAAAAAATGTCTGCGATTTTGGAACGTTTAATTTCAAACCAAGCTTTTTGAGCTCCCCGCTCCCGCTACCGCCCTTGCCTCAGCCCGGGCCGCGCTAGGCATCCCTCTATGAAATACCATTGCTCCTTCCTAGGTGAGAATATGCTGTAGAGTGTAAAATTTCCCAAGGTGACAACCGTTAGGGGCATTTTTCTGTGTAACTATGTATGCCCGTGTAATATTAAGCTCGGGGGACTTTAAAGAGTGCAAAATGCACCGTTTTTTCGCCAGACATTTTCAGTAAAAGATAATGGACGAGCCTTTTTATCGGTTGAGTGTTGAAAGAGTGTTTTAATGTAAGTAGAAGACTGCCTACATAGGTACCTATAGCGCAAACATAGCATGTTGGGGAGGTAAGATTTTTAGGCTTTCAGTTTTCCTGGAGGAGGAGATTGTTATGAAGTGCTTTTATTTTAAAACGTCAATATTGTTCTTCAATTTTGTTTTCATGAATTAAATTTTAAACTCAAACTATTTATAACAATGAATCCATATATCAGCACTTTCAATTATCAAGGAGTTGGTCAGTCAGAAAGAAACTGACGACCAATTATTAAGTGCCTTACATGAGAAGAAAATCTGTGTAAAAATGAGTTTGTATATCCAAACTGATTTAAATCGGAAGTGGTCTCACAGTAACTTTGGAAGAGTCGAAGGTGTATTGCAATATCCCACATTTACAATATCTCAGCCACTCTCCTAAATTCAAAACAGCTAGAACATGACAAAATTCGAGCTCCGACACCCTCTACACCCCGACCACGCTAAACACGTGATATACCGTCACACGGCATCAAATACAATCCTTTTAGAGTGGGAACCTCGCCAGCTGGTGATTGCATTGGCAGCCGCCTCTGTATTATACACTACACTGTGTTTTTGCAAACAACTGCACAAATTAATGCTGCAGCGTTGCATTGATAAATTGGAAATTAAATGATCTTGTGGGAGCTGATTTTGATTGGTGTTTTCTTTTGTTGATTTTTATGTAGAATTTGTTACAGTCCTTTTTAAGGCAAGTTGAATGTTTTACTGTAAATTTAGATTAATTATTTAGTTTGTCACCATCGTGATTCATCAATATCAGCCAAAAGACGTACTCTGTTGGACATAGGCCTCCCCAAGCATCACCGCTTTGCTTTGTCATGTGTTTTTCGCATCCAGTAGATTCCCGTTGCCCTGACCCACCAGGCAACCACTGTATGTGGTAATAGGCAGGGCACATTGCTCACAGGGTAGATGAACGTTGGGCCGAAAGGTTCTGGAATAGCTACCGCATATACAAAAGATGCAGCGGTAAGAGGGGGTGGCCTACAAGGTGGACTGATGACCTATTCATTGTTCTTATTCCTGGTCGAATTCCTAAAACCAGTCATGTTTCATTTTGTGAAGAAAACAATACAACTCTCTTGGTTTAACGTTCAATTTACGGAGAGAATCTTCTCCAGGTGGTCAGTACAATTACATTCTTACAGCTTACATTTAAAAACCATTTCATTAATAACTCCAGCGTTCTCATTTACTTCAAAATCACATTACAGGCTTACCAACACATAAATATGACTCCACACTAGACATGGCGGTACCAGCAGGCTGCCAACATAATCATGTTTTGGCCGGTCGCCCACACAAAACTGATTCTTTTACCCCTCGCTTGTATCAGGGGTATTTGTCCAACACACTTCTAGACGTCTGGACGGACACAGAGTAACTAATTGCAGTGGAACAACAAACTCGACGTTTATAGTTTTTAAACTTGTTTTTTTAAATTGCCGAATTAAATATCAAAGGATTTGTAAACGCACTTCCAATCTTTTAATATCAAAAGCTGCAAGCAACATCGCTCCTTTTTTTCGAAAATGAAACTGCTGAGGTCTTATCTCCTATCGTACAGATAAAAGTAAATTTTATTGACCTAAGTCAAAAATTCACATGGTAAAAAGAATTTTGCATCACATTCACCACGGTCCTTAATATGAGGAATAAGTTTTTTTTTTGTTTGACCCGTAACGTCTATTTCACTTTTCTAAGAAAACACTTGCTTTGACAAACTGAAGCGAGCTAGGCTTTGATGCTGTAAACATACGAATTAGATAAGGCCCTTCCAAGAATTTTCCCAAATATTTTGTACATATCAAACGCCAATTGCCTTAACGGACACATCAAAGGCTTCCTTCAAGAGAAACATTTATCCCAACAAGTGTAAGTTACATTCAAATAATTCAATAAAACTGGCAATTTGATTTTAATCAGTTTTCTGTGAATCGTTGATTTTTCATCCACTTGCTTGTGTTCGCTTCAATTTCCCTCGAGTGTGGGATGATGAAATTCTGAGTGTTGTCTAAGTACTTCGATATAACATAGAATAAATAAAGTAAGTAGATATATTGTGGGTTTTACGTTCATGCCCTTCAGATGTCTAGGTAATAAATGACGCCCACGTCATGTGCGAGCTTGGAAGGTTATTTTGATGAGATTGGTGTAGGTAGTTCTGGATAATGAGACAAAATATCTACCTAGAAGTAAATATTATTGACAACAAAGTTGCTATGCTGGATCTTGTATTGCTGGAGGCGGTTATTAGGTCACGTGAACTATTTTAAACTATTTTACTTCAGTACCTAAATCACCAATAATAATAATATTATCAAGTTGCAAGCGTAGGTCCCAGACGACGCAGTGTTGGAAGGCCCCACAAGATGTGTCGATGACGATCGGCGATGATGCCTGAAGCACAGGATCAGTTAATAATATAATAATAATATCTTGGGACAACTCACACACGGTCTTCCGATCCCAAACTAGGCAGAGCCTGTGCTATGGCAACCAGACAACTGATAAACATACTTATATATTTCTAAATACATAAATATTATAGACAATTTACACCCAGACACAGAACAAATGATCATGCTCATCACACAAAGATTTGTCCTGGGTGGGAATCGAACCCACGACCTCCGGTTTAGCAGTCAGGGTCACTAACCACTCGACCAACAGGCCTGTCAAAGTTGATGCATCAACCAGTCCTGCACATCGCGATGTGGCGACGCTTGGGGAGGCCTATGTCCAGCAATGGATGTCTCACAGCTCAAATTTTGATAATGCCAACTTTGTTTTTTTCAAGCAACAGTGAATGGGTTACTTCTATGATGATGATAAACGGTATATAATGATAAGCGATAATCTGCTCCATCGTCGACCACATCATACCATACCGCTTACGATCAGGTACGACAGAGGTCAGACGCGAGCCCATCGATAATAATAAAAAAGGACATATTATCTGAAGATATATAATTACCAAGACTGAAGACTCCATTCCAATAAACTAAAATCATGTGCGCCATTGAAATATGTGGTAAATAAAGGCTGCAATTGTTTTACGCCGTCCGTCCGGTGGCGATCACAATTTAGCAGAGATTTGCATGACAATCGAGTGTGATTGCAGCGCGGTCGCTACACTGTCATTTTAAAATGAGTAGGTTTAGTGGTTTTATTTAGTCACGCTTTTTGAGATAGTTTTCAGTAAATTGAATTGTTTTTTTTTTAATATGAACATTCAAGCTCAAACCATGCCATTCAAGCCTTTAAAACATAGTCAAAACTTCCATATCTAAATGAAGATGATAAAAAATGCAAAAATAAGTTTCGCAACCTTTGACGACCTTTGTTTACTTTTGAGTGATCGTGAACCCACAACATACTTTCTTAGAATCTATAAATATTAATGGAAGCGAAGAAAATAGATTTCAAAACATTTCCTTTCCGAATTCGGTGAAAATTTTGTTTTCGAAGTCGACCGATCAAAATAAGTAAATAATACAGTATCGAACTTCAAAAGCAGGTAATAATTAAATTAACTTAGCCTTTACGTAAAGTTTCAAGAATTACGTAAATTATTTACAAATTTGGGCCGAAAAACACAATGTTCACAACAAGGAGGCAGTATTAGCGGGACCGGGGACCACAAACGGACGAATTATGAGAAACTAGAAACCGTTTTGCTTTTAAAATCAACATTCGTGTCTAATTTTCTTCAATACTAAATATAAGTTAATACCTTAAAGAAACAGCGACGTAACATGTAATTATTTCAAAATAATTATGTTATGATTTGTACTCATCGGGGTTAATAAATACACTTTCAAATACAATATGGATCCATTGATCACTCAGTTTATACCTACAGTAATTGAAAACTTTAATTCGCAGCCCACAGTCAATCATCATTACAATAGTCGACTTTCAACAATGAACACCGAACATTCGAAATTGACCGAAAAACCCTCAGAATCCCTGAACCCTTGATTAAGAGGCAGTAAACGGGATGGCGGCGAGATTCATAGTGGATGGTGATAGTCAGTGTCACAGAATATATGGGTTCGTGTGAAAGCTATCGGCGCCGCCCGCTAGGTATCATCGCCTTGTTTTAAAGGGAACGCCGTAAAAAGGACAGAGATGCTCCCGTGGGGCCTTCGATCCGAATGTTAGGGTGAGTGCAGAGTGTGGCTGAAGTTGAAGCGATTAAGGGATTGAAAGAATTATACTGATCATACTTTAAAGGTTGCGCAAACATTAGTCTCTCGCAATCTCTTGATGCAATTGACTCGACCTAGATCTTCGCGTGTACTTGTACGGCAAACCCGGTTTTGTTGTCGCCGACCCATGACCGCTTTCTATCAGGGCGACGCCTTACAGTAAGAATATAAAGACTTTAAGATATAATCTTCAAAATCTTGTTGCCAAAAATTAACACATTTTTGCTGTATGTGATGGCACTGATGGCGCACCGTAAAACATTTTTTTTTTTTTTTTGGCAACGACATAAAATTGGTACATAACGAGACACTAACAACATAATGAACGGTCCTTTTCTTCCTGTTTCATATTAAAACCTCGTCTTCTTCTCATTCCTCGCAGCACCGTGTCGCTTCGTCCCCGGGCCCACGTAGCGCGCCCCAGTGCGGCCAATACGGCAAACTACCTAATAAATTCGCAGAAAGGACCTCGCAAAAATGGATGCTTATCACGAACTGGCTCGGTTTCGCACTCCAGGGGGAGGGGGGGAGAAAAGAGCCCCTCGCTTCTAAATAGCTCTGTTTTTGTCTCCAGAACACTGTATCACGTGAAGCAGATTTGATAAATAAAACGGATTAACTGTTTAAAGGTTTAAAGTTCAGTGAATTTGTAATTTAATTTTGGTTTTGAGTTTCAATAAACACCACAAATAGGTACTTGAACCGTTGATCGAAGTTTAACAATCAAAATAGCAAGTTTTTAAATAAATCGCCTGTCTAACAAGAAAGTCCTAAACAATCCTAAAACAATCTACGAAATCCGAGCAATTAACCCTTTAGTAATCCATGTCTGATTAGCCGCTCACTTTTCAATCTGTAGGTCAAAACAAAAGTTCAAGTCGAAAGGTTATTGACAGAAGAATCGTGACCACGGCTAGGTGACACAGCTTTGCCGCAAAACCCATTTCAATAGCTCTGAAACAAATCAAGATTGTATTGTCACAAAAATCTTTTATTTGCACCAACAGTAGGACAAAACAGAAAATGTGACCAGCAAGAAATGGCGAGGTTTAATGAAGTCTCCCTAATTAATGTTAGCAGTGAAATGGACCAACATCAAACACAAAGAGAAAGAAGATATAACGAGAGTAACGAAATGAAAACTCAAATATAATTCAGCGAGTTTATTCCATTATTAAATTGTTCGTGAAAGCAAGATAACCTTAGTTTAACTCCTTAAGAAAGTTTCGTTTAACTTCGGTTTAACGAGGTGAGGAGACCTGCCACTTCCCGACTTCCTAGCAGACAGCCGGTGTGTTTGTTCCGAAACTAACTTACGTGCATTATAATTGTTACCGGCGATGCTATCACCCCGAGAAGTATTGGAATATTATCTTCAACGCGTATTTTCTTTTTGAAGCTGTATTTTATAACTATTCCATTAGCCCCGGTGCAGTGTTGAGTGAAAATTATTCCGAGCTAACAGTGTGCTGAAATGTATTCTTTATTCAACTTCTTTAAAAAAAGATGGCGGATTAGACGTCAGAATAAGCCGCAGTTCCGTGCGGAAATTTTTGAACGTGGAATGTATTGTCGGTATTTCTAAACCGAGATCAAGGTGATCCGTGTTCGCTCGGCGGCAGCAAGCGAGCTAGCGCCGAACTAGTAACACAAAGTCAATCGATACCTCTTGAAGATAAGTAGCAATAGTTTATTGGGTCACGAACTACAGTAATTCACAAGTTTAGTCGACGATTTATTAAACGTTTCAAAACAAAGCCTTAACTTAAAGCCCCAGCTCCAGAATCTCGAGCTTTTTAATTCCGCCTCGCCTTGAGAGAAAAAATACTGCGTTATTAAAATAACTCCATATTAGATGCATATTTCTTAAGCAGATAACAGTAATTTACGGCGCGTAAACATCCTAAACCCGTAAGAGGCAGGATTTTTTCATTTCATTACGGGTCCCTATAAAGTAGATAACACAACGCGGCGTTCCCAACGGTATATAATTACAGGGTAAAGAAAAATGTAGGCAGCGCGCGACTTTGACGGGCACCTCGCTTTTCGGAACAATTTTATTTTATGTGTACTCCAAAGACGTGTGATTAAAAGGTAAAGAACAAGTTTTGGAAGCTTCGCGAAATTGAATTTGGATTTTCTGATTAGAATATATTAGCTATGCGTACCTAGTGCGTTACTTGCCTCGTAATGTGAAATAGAGCAATTTGCACGTACAAAGTAAGGACCTAATGTATGCCCAGCAGCATGAGGTCTGAAGCTATTAGATAGTAGTCATAATAATTCAGAAGACCTCTTAAGTTATAATAAGGTTATATCCAAAATGCACTTGCTAACTCACTGACTTCAATTAAGGAAAACATTGTCAGAAAACCCAGACTTAGCCCTGATTCTTGAATTACGAAAATTGCAGACGAGTATTTGTCACACTCTATTTTGGCCTGAAAACTTGTCAAACTTAAGCATTAATATGAGTATGAGTAAGCATGGTGATCAGTCTTCATGCCTTCTCTGTGTGAAAAGAAATATTTGCGCAACAATGGTACTATAACAGGTTGGAATTATAACTCTAAGTAAAATATGGGCAGAAAGCTAAAAATCTGAAAGCACTTACAACACCCTAATTCACAGCAGACGACAATAAATGGTGTTAAAAATAGTGCTGTAATAAAAATCATATAATAGTCGGGTCTGACAATAAAATGGCAATGTGCAGCCATAATCGAAGTCCTATAAATAGTTTTACCAGAGACGAAGTGTTCGGGGCGGGGTAGGGGGGAAGACATTTCATTTCGTCTGGCCACCTTCCAAGGGACGCTGAACCAAGATTTGCTCCAGCCAGATTTAAAATCGGATTCCCAGGAGTACTCTGCAATATTAATATCATTATTTTTTGATAATTTGGACATGTGAGAGGAAAATTTTAGCCACCTAGGGGCTGATGATGGACACGCCTGAGCCTTACTACCCTCGGGACCGGTAAAAGTCGACTGTGGAATTATTCCTAGGGATAACAAAACTTCATTGCGCTATAAGCTCCAATTGAGATAAACATATGTTACGTAAACATTTTCAACAAAACTAAACCATCTAATAACCATTTATCACGGAATCGATTGATTGAAAAGCATTATTATTTGAAACAAAGAGCCGATCATTAATCCAATCGCCGCATTTATTATTATGCTAATAGACGTAAAGCCGTTTTGCGACACTAATCGAAGTTCTGCTTACCCTTTAGTCGAGATAAACGTTGTTTTACGAGTCTCATAGAATTTTGATGATCGTCCCACGCAAGTCTAGTCAATAAATACAAAATTGTATCGGAGTCTGTAGTTTCAAGATGTACCACTAACCTCCCACGTCTTTTGATTCTTTAACTCTTATTACAATGCTTCGGTAGCCTGATAAGAGCTCCCGTTTTCAATAAAAAATATGCACCTTCTTGTCATTCTCATCACAAATGGAAATGTATAGCTGGGACTAAAATTGTAATTGACATTGTATCGCGACAATAAACACGTCGACTGCCAATAAATTGGTAAATTCTCTCAACACGCAGAGATATTAAATTTTATTGTAGTACCTACGGCTATCGTAAAAAATCGACAATGTTCAGCCGAGCGTCGCGGTATGGTGCGAGAGTCGGACGCTGACAAATAATCTAAATTTTTCTATGCACGGATATTGTTTGTGTTTTGTTTCTTTTCGATATGGTCATGTGAATGCGGGAATATTTTTATCTGAAATGGTGATTACTTTTCCAAAACAAGAAGAATTATGTACCTATTTTGAGGACTGAAACAAAGTTAACTTCATACATAGGTGCACTCTCTTACAAACATACTTTAATCACAATAAACTATGTCACACTATAGTTAAGCTAGATGATAGCACCTAGAACGCAGATTCAACAGATTTAATCAAAAGTTAGAATTTATCTACGGATATGAACCTCATCGACCCACGTTTATGCGTCTTTTGAACTAAACTCAAATGAAAACTACGATGGACCTGATGTACAAACGTCTTAAAGATCTGTCTGAACTAGTAAAGATAAGAAAGAGCTTTTACGAGAAAAATTGCCACATATACCGAGCCATTCAATCGAGAATACAGCAAGATGTGTGACATAGGATGTACACACTTCTCACAGGATTTTATACACGAGTTTATTCAAACACGGCGGCGTCATTCGGCCGTTTACTACGCTACCCTATTTCCCATATTTCAGCTACAAATACCTTGAAGGCGACGACCAAAAAGTCTATTTTACGAGGGTGCTTGCATTAAGTCCGATTTATAAGAATAAATACATGGTAAGTAACGGCGTAAGTAAGCGACAAGCCTCCACGTCTCTCTCATTTATTTGAATTTACGTGAGTACGAGTATGTAGCGGAGCACAGGTTTATTGCTCGAGGCCTCTTTCACAATGTACACTACATTTATATGAAAAGTGTTTCGTTAAGTAATTTTGTTTATAACGTTATTTGGTTTTGGAGATTTTATCGTAGTTGAGTTGAGTTTACTGCTGTAGTAATTTGGGGTATAAAAGTATTCTAAAATAAAAAAGGTCTATAAAATGTGTGCTGTTATTACATGAACAATGATGATTACAAAAATAAACTATTTAATTTTATCAAAGCTGAAAATTTTCAACTTTGTAATTGGGGTACTAATTTTAATAAAAATGAGAATTTTACTGTAAAAGTGCAGATTTTTTTTTATTAAAATTTTTAAAAGTGGAAATAATCATCTAGTCGAAAGATAATAGGTATGTTGGGCACCATCGAAGTAGGTCCGGTAGAATTGACGAGCTTGTGAGGAAGTTTTGAGAATACTATCTTATATGCAATATTCGGCTCACGGTGAGGATAAGTTATATAGGATCGCTAAGTGTGTGCATATTTATATAAATTTTATGTACCTACAATGGTGGTAAGGCAGGGCTATCCCCGGCCACCATAGCCGCGGGCGGACGGCGAGCGTTGGTTGGCTCGCTGTCCGATCACCACCAGGCCCGGGTCGATGGCGCGTTGTGTTCCACGCGCGCCTCAAAGAGATGTCAGCATAGGAGACGGGGCCCGCTAGGGCCGAGAGTCACCGCGGCCCTGGAATGCAAGGAGCTTTAGAAGGAACACGGATGAGTTTTAGTCAGTAAGTGATTGACACGCCCTTTCGCTACACCCAGAGCGGAAAAAGTCATTTGATGATTTCCCATCCATAAAAAAAGGAGAAGAATGGATGCAAATTGCCAAAAATCGCGAAGAATGGTTCAAGTTGGAGGAGGCTTTTTACCCAAGAGGAACTACATAAACCAGCAAATACTTTTTAATAGATATATATATTTATTTTTTTGTTCACTCTGTAAATGTGTAGAGAAATAAAGCTTTATTATATTGTTACTATTTGAATTCGATAAAGGATGTAAACTAAACAGTACCAGGCACATTATAAGTATGGTTAGAAAAACAATAAATAGGAGTAAGGCCTACCAGATACCAACCTTCAAGTTTTTGACTATTGCCTAGATAGATTTAAAAAAAACTAAAATACCTACTTAAATAAAAAGCATTTGAGGAAAATAAAGATTATGGCGCACTAATCCAGAGTTGTAACACTGGTCTGCTCAATTCAGTTTAGGGCATTTGGACTCGAACCAAACTCTTATTGCAGGCTAGATATTACAGTCGCCATTATGCGTTCTAGAGCAGTGTCTATCTATTTTATCATTATTAATATTAGGTACTTCTTCGTACAACGAGTAAAAATGGCCATAGTACTTGTACAATGCCTAGTATTTCTTTTGTCAAGCTACACTGTCCCACAGCTGGGGAAGTCTCCCTCATAGCCTTCAACAATCGCCTATTTGACTATCTTATCTATATGGTATGTCGTTTTGTGGCAATTAAATACTTTTTCTTTCGTTCTTCTTTTTTGTAACGTTACAGTAACAAAATTTACTTTGTAGTAAAAATCGGGAAAGTCGTCGACCCACCGACCGACTATCTCTTACTGTAAGTGCAGAGAGCAATTAAAGTTAAATAAATAAATGTACCTCGTCTGCGCAACCACGACCACTCAGACAAGAGTGTGCGACTAATGAAAAGAGAGTAAAAACCACACCGATTTAGAATATTGATGACGATAAGAAAACAGTTGCAGGTTACCTATTTAATTTTCTAAAATATGATGTTAAGAATGTGTGTTACACAAGGGAATTAGGAACAAACAGACTTCGGGAACCACAGAATTCTCTAGAATTATTGAAAGGCCTTCCAAGCCTTTTTTGCTTTAAAATTCAGCTTCAAATGACGTTTCAAAGCGACCATTTTGCAGAATGATCAGTAAAATGTAAACACGGATCCCTTTGGACGCCGGGTCCCGTACATCATAACGAGCGGACATGGTCATTAATATTTGATTACGTCGCGATCAGTCCAGCCGGCAGTCGATTACTGACAGGAAATGGTCCGCTAGCACATCCAGCAGGGAAGGGCCGAAGAATCACTAATTATGGGAAGACAAAAACTTTGTTTATACGATTAAGAAACCTTTCAACAGCTGCCTTGGCATCCAGGGCTTTGCTATATTCTATTGTAGAGCAGTTCAGAGTTAGGTATTTATAGGTGTATACAGTTGCTCCACACAATACACTTAATACGAATGACAACTTTTCATGATAGTTTCTTACCCTGTGTAATAAAGATTCTGTGCAAGTTCTGGTACCTATCCCATTTTACGTAACTACAAAAATTAAGTACCTATTTAAGCATGATGGCGGCGAAAAGAGATTTTCGAAGAACATGATTCAGCAACTTCCAATGAATTGGGATACAGGCAGGAGGATGATGAGTAAGTAAATTTGTAATTTGCGTTATATTCATACGTATCAGTCATAATGTTCTCTTCTTGTTTCAGGTCATTTGGACTGGTCCTTCTGCGCCCACCTACCTCCTGGTTACCAGTAGTGACGCGTCCTGTGCCGTCAGATTAACGCAAACCGGTTTACGTGACTGCGTCAATTTGACGCCTGGCGATGCGGTGACTCCTTATTTGATAGGTCAGGTTTAGTTGCAAATGGCGCGGACATGGAAGCAATATTAATGTAAGGAAGAAAGTTTTCGGAAAGATCGGAATCGCACAAGTTTTCGTGTGCGGTGGGTGCTACAAAAAGACTGTCTCTCCCGGTTTCATTAGGAGGTGGCGATGGAATTTCATTTGGGGGAGTAGGTACGGTTTCTTTGAAGAGATAGAACGAAAGGAAATTCTATTTTTACACACAATTCCGCTATAAATAATGTTTATTAAAACCGTAGCACATTATTACCGACGTTCTCAGTATCATAAGTATCTAGTGGATTTGGAATAAAGTTCAAGTTTGAAATTACGTCATGGAATCTTGTAATGAGCGTATTGTTGTCATCTGTGCCATTCATTTCAGATTGGCAGCAATTGAACAAACTTATTCAATTTCAACGGACAATAAAAAATCCTCCTAAAAATAGACGTCTTCATTTGAAGATCAATTTAAAATAACTGAATCACATTCAACTTTTGAAACTGTCATTTACATTAGAAAATTCTTAATTATCTACTTGCAACAAATGGTATGATTCTTATTATCTTTATTCAATCTTACTAACTGTATCACTAGAAATACAAATAAAATCTCCTAACTAAATAAACCCTAAAATATGGCGTCAAAAAATTCATCCGCATCGCTGTCGACTGGAAGTGTACCCAAAAGACTGGCGGCATTGCCACGTTGTATGGCAATGCTTATTCTTTGACCAAGGTAAAAGCCAGCCCTTGGGTCACGTGAAGTGTCAACTAAGCGCCTTGAGAGATCTTTAAATAAGTTATGTGCACTCGGACCCCAAGACCCGAGAGTTTCAACCCCAAACGGCTCGAAAATATAACTACCAACAAGTTTATTATATTTCCGCCGCTTGAGGTTCTCTGCAGCCGCAGCGGCAGCGCCAGCACAGCACGAAGAGCTAGGAAGATGGGATGGCGCAANCACTAGAAATAAAAATAAAATCTCCTAACTAAATAAACCCTAAAATATGGCGTCAAAAAATTCATCCGCATCGCTGTCGACTGGAAGTGTACCCAAAAGACTGGCGGCATTGCCACGTTGTATGGCAATGCTTATTCTTTGACCAAGGTAAAAGCCAGCCCTTGGGTCACGTGAAGTGTCAACTAAGCGCCTTACTCCATTACAGTTTAAAGATACATTTGCCTAAATGAATCCTCAGAATGACCTAAGTTAGAATTAAGTTGTTTACCTGCTCCTAAGTACGACTCATCGATTGAGGGCCTGCTTGAGGAGGTGCTTACTTAGAGAGCTTATTAACGTGAAGATAAATAGACTCGTGATTTAAGCACAAAATAAGATTGTTAATCTTATCTTCGGCTATTTTCTGACTGATGTGAAGTTCTATTTATAATCGGCTTCCCGGCTATTTATTTTTGCTGTTGTAGGTATATTTGAAGACTATGGGTGGCAGACATCTACTTGTTCAATCAGTTACTTTTCGTAGGGTAACGGAATATTTGCCATGAGATCTGGAATGGACAAAGTACACTATAATGCAAAAAAATACAGACATAAAACTACTAAGACCACTCACAAACAAACCTAAGCATTATAGGAAGGTATGCGTACTACAAAACACTTTTCCCGTTGACCTTCAGGACGAGAATCTCGAAAAATGAAATCGTACAATTTGTGTTTCGACACTACAAATAATAAAAATGGTCCACGTTCAGTCTTCACCTCGAGCTGCCTTATCTAAAACAAAAATCTCTAATCTAATCCAAATCCAGCCTCCCAAACAAGATATAATAAACAAGACTGATCAGCTAAACAACGCGAGCACCTCAGAGAAATCAAGCGATCCGGTCACTTCCGGGCGCCGCCGCTTGCTGAATATTTGACGCGCAGGGAAATGAGGCCGGTCAAGCGCGAGCGGCGCTGGTGGGACGCGTGAAGGACGACGGGACAAGGTCACGTCGTTCGGACGGTATGACGTAAATAAAGATGCTGGTATTAGCAGCACCCGGTGAGTCCACTAACAGGCTAGGCACATGATGCAGTCGCGATCGTCATTTGTCTGTATAATTTACACACATTTGTGGAATCGGTCAAGCGCGAGCGGCTCTGGTGTGAGCGTTGGAAGGACGACGCGACGAGGTCACGTCGTGCAGACGGTAGAAATAGGACGTTTGAGTGGAGACATGTCTGGGTCAGGGTCTCAACTGACATTTATTTGTGCCTAGATGTTAGTCATGCATCTAGGCACAAATAAATGTCAGCTGTTTCGGTTTCTTTTGGGTCAAACTCAATATTCCGAACTAGTGAAATTCCTGTTTTGTTTTTTTGTGGGTGGACAAGCTCGCCACACTATTGCCAATCGCTATAACTTCTGAATGAAGTGTGGTGACTACCAGTAAAGCACTAGGGCGATGAAGACCGACAAGTTCCAAAAAAAATATTTAAACGTCTTGTAGCCGCAATGACATGCTTAAGGAAAGAATAGCGGAGACGTAAGAACGTTGTTACGGGTAAGTCAGAAGTCCTAAAGTCAGATATAGTTGTCTTACCAAGGGGGTCAGCTGTATGCTGACCTCAAACACAGATAAAATAAGGTGTTAAAAAATCAACTGCAAGAATCATGCATCTAAACAAGGTACTTATATAAAAAAAATAACGGGTTGCATTCCGGGAATGCCGACAGAAGTGAAAACTTGAACATTAACGTTGTGCATTTTTGATATTTTGGAATGGTTAGGGAATAATTTCGCACGAATTGCTTTACTTATCAGTATAAAAGTACTATCATTAATGTGGTAAAATACAACATTCATTTATTTCGCTATCGTACACAAACATGACAATTTATATTACATTAAAAATTTAACACTTCAGCACTTTCCCTCCATCTTACGAATTTTCGATCAGGTCACGTGTCCTGACGCGAGTTTAATATTTTTTATCCATTCCAAAAAGTGCACAACGCCGCTAAAGAAGTTTTCACTCCAAAAATTAAGCGATTTTATTATTTCACACTTAAAAATAATTTCGCAAAATATTTGTATGTGCACTGTGCTGCGGGGTTGTTTACGTACCTATTCGAAAACGCGCCCGGACTTGTGCTGACAGCAGCGGCCCACGCAGAGTACAGTGCGCATAAAATCCATAAATTTGTTCGTAGTGAAAATATCTAAATATCTTTGAAACGGATCATTTTATATGTCACCGGAAAATTGCAACGCCGTAAGATTGTAAAATATCGCGTACAATTGAGAACATTTTTTTTTCTTAATAAGACACATATATATGAAACTATTGAATTTGGATGGAATCTATTATATACAAAACGTTTTTTTTTATAATATATCGAGAAATTATAATCTAATAAAGATTTATTACAATCTTACGGCGTCTAGAGCAATTTTCCGGTGATATATATAAAACATTTTTCTTGATTAATTTTTATTTGTTAACTTGTTAATTTAATGTAATATAAATTTTCACAGGTTGTCAAGCAGCCAGGGTTACGGAATTTGTTCGAAAGAGTCACTGCGGCCCTGGAACGCAAAGGGCATTTGGAGGAACACGGATGGGTTTCAGTCAGTAAGAGTCTGACACTCCCTTTCGCTCCGCCCAGTAGGTACAGAAGGACTCATTTGATGATGTCCCATCCTTAAAAAAAAATGGGTTTCAAAAGATCTCAACTCCAAGTTATCAATTGACTGGAACTGCATCGCGTGTAAAACTTAAGTCCATAAAGCAATGTTACTAGCATCTTGATAAAAGGTTCTCATTGCAGACCACATGTTCAGAATCAACTAATAATCAGATTACCTTCCAAATCAGACCAAAAATCACGAATGACCATAATTAGTCGAGAATTAGCACGCCCGCAAAGTAAACGAGAGAAAACATTTCCCTTTAATGTAATCAAACGGAGATAAATACTAAAAAAACGATAAGAAGTGTTCGGCAAATTAAATTGGAAACTTTCCTTTGTTTTCCACTTAATTCGACATAAGTACGTGATAACTGTATTGAAAAAAACACCTTAAACTACAGCGGATAGGGTTGCAAATTTAATGCAGCCAGTTCAATGTAAGGATAGTTTCAAACTGGAGTAAAAAGAGGAAATTTTGTGTCGTATCGGATTTTAATTTCTTCTACGTAGAATTAATGACTTTGCTTTCGTTTCCATCGCCTTTGTCGATTCATACGTTAGAAAGTCGATTGGTTTTAAGTAGTCAGTACGGTTCGGACTTTTGGAGTAAGCTTCATTAACTAGATAAAGGGGAATAAATATGAAATTGTGCTAAAAAGTGAAAATAAAAGCTTGTATTGTTATATTTTTTAAATTTCGATTAATGCTTTTATCCTTAAAGCTCTTCCCGGTGAGGTACCTACTTCATTGACCTTTCAATCATCCCCTTTTAATACAATTATTCACATTTCCGAATTGTTTCTTAATAGTTCAAAACTTTCAAATTTTCAACAAGTTTAATATAACAAAACCTTTCATGAATCGATCCACATAAAACAAACATTTCTAATACACCATTCCTCCCAATACTCCCAGCTACTTCCGTCAGCATACAAATAAGTAGAAACGAAGTCACTTTAAGTCATGTTCGTGTCCATATATCAAAACTTAAACGGTCAAATGTCTTCCAGAACTCCACTGAAACTAAGTAATACAGGAAGCACAAAACCCCCTTTGGAAACTTCCAAACAACATCTTCGCAATGCAATTTGTTTAAAAGAATTGTAAAGAACCCGCTCCTGAAGTCTTGGCGCATGAAATTCAACCTTAAATCTTGGTTACGAAGATTTAAATTAGATTTGTTGTCGCTATAATATGTCTTGCAGTAGTGCCTCCCTCACACACTTATGCACTTAAAAGCCAATGCTTTTAAACTAACTTTTTTGAAAATATGAAACGGCTAATGTTCTATTATTTATAACTTAGCGCTCTCGTTGTGGATGGAAACCGCAGTATTATATGAGTACTCATACTCGTAGCTTTTGCCCGCGAGTACGTACGCGCACATCCCGTTTTTTTCCGTTCCCGTAGGAATTTCGGGAAATCCTCTCATTTCAGCTTTCTACAATCAATAGTTTCGGCTGTGCGTTGTCTGTCAGTCACTCAGTAACGGAAGAGATAACTCTTCCGTAATTATTATAATAAAATTATAATTAAAGTGACCTAACGCAAAAATTGCAAGAGACAAGCAAGAAAATCTCAAAAAAAGTAGTGTTAAGTGAAAAAACATCTGTCCCGTGACCTATGTATAAGCTGCCCTATAATTTGGACTCTTTCACCACAGGGTTTTACAGTATGCTTTTTGAGATCAGTTATATATCAAAATTATAAGTAACAGGAATTTTGAAGGGTGCGATATATTAATGATTATGCAAAACAAGTCAAAAACGCAAGATTTTGCCTTGAAGTATTTTATAAAATAATGCTCATCTCAACCATTTTAGGTACTCTACTCACTACATCATGAATTAATGTATGAAACTCTTTGCCATCATCTGAGATCTCTTCGACATATAACCAATCAGGCATAATACCAAGACTGAACGTGAACAGGTATATTCTAAACACGCTCGTTCCATTGAGACCACATGTATCGCTTACAATCTGCCGACATCGAGGTTCAGTACCTTACTATGAAGTGTTTATGTGTCTATATAGTGCTATTCGTCCTGTATAGCTCTATCTCTCTCTCACAATGGATTCATGATGGCATTCACACGTCATACAAGGGGGGAAGGGCTGCCTCGTTGAGAATATTACAATGAGGTAACATTTAAAGCTACAAATAATTACAAACTAAGTACTTACTTGAGTGAACGAAGGAAAAATTCCCTACATGAGTACATGCAGATTCTTGCACGTTATTATGTTGCACTAGTGAAGGGACAGGAGTAAAAACTCCTTTGTTTAGTCAAAATCAAAAGTCATTTATTCAAATTAGGCTGAGTGCCAGCACTTTTTGAACGGCAAAGTTCTACATAAAGACAGTCCCCCAAAACGCCCGCCCGTCACCACTTCCTAGTGTTTTAGCTGGGAAGAAGAAGTGGCGCAACAAACTCCCTAGCAAGTTTAAGCAATCGGCCAAAAAAAACTATTTCTGGTCTGTAGTTTCTTCGTCTATTACTAAATTCTAGTTATCATCACATTTTGAGGCAAATAAAACCTGACTACGTTAAGCTTTTGTATTAGCACCACTAGGTACGTAATTGCCGTAATTAATAAAGATTAAATCATTTGCTTGCAAATTGAGATTAAATAAACGAAACTGTCAAGTCTAAGTAAACCAGCATTAGCACTCGTCTTCTTTATAACAAAGAGCTCGTCGCTGCAACAATTACTTTTCTAGTAAAATCTCATTTACTAAGCGAGTACTGTTTCGTGAGATGCTATTTTATTAATAAAACAAAGAAATAATTTTGATGTGACAGATACTGCTATTTTATAATCACATCACTACATAGTCACTTTCACTACATTTTGTAAGTCCTCCTTAATAGTTTATTAATATTTTTGTGGTTTTTATAAATATGTGTGAGTATAGTCTGTAAGTTATGTATGTTATGGGTCTTTGTTACCTGAATTAAATGATTATAGTACCTGGATGACCGAGCTTTGCTCGTTTTTTTTATGGTAAACGTTTTCTAAAAATGAAACCTAGCTAGATCGATTTATTGCCCCCGAAACCCCCTGCATACAAAATTTCATGAAAATCGTTGGAACCGTTTCCGAGATTCAGAATTGCTAGTATAAAGGTATTAGATTATTTTATATTACGTATCTGTATTACTCTGTATGTCTGTATCCGTACGCGGTAAACTCAGGAACTGCTAAACGAATTTTCATACGGTTTACGCCAATGGACGAAGTAATTTATGAGGAAGGTTTAAAAGTAAAATTAATTGAGGTTTTGTGTACTTAAATCAACTAAAATATGATGACAATTTTCGAAGATGTCGAAAAAAAATATGCCGCCTGCGTGCTTTGTATATGTCCTGCTACCCGAGCGAAGCCGGGGCGGGGTGCTAGTATTTTATAGTATAAAGTTTATGTAGTAACACAAGTATCAGATAGATTGCCAACTCAAAAAAATAACCACCTTAGGACAGGTTAAGACTGCTTGGAAGAATTGAATAGGTATCTGTCTTAGCATTCACTTTGACAGGACAATTGGATCCATAATTGAATACTAATCTAAAGATAAAAGAAATGTCAAGTAAGTACCTACTCAAGCCTACCAGACATTTTCTTTTGATTTAAAGCTTAGTTTCTCTTTCAAAAAGTGGTAGTTAAAATTTTATTGTTCTACAAGATTTTAATGACATTCAAAAATTAAAGTGGCGTAAAGGTCAAGCGAGAAATGTCAATAAATTTGTATCAAAAGGGTTGTAGTCTAGACAAAAATAAATGTGAAACATCACTTTTAACTCTTAAGAAAGCAGCCAGAAGGTATTTATTCAATACCTTTCACATCAATAACATTTCCGGCATTGTAGAGCTGTCCGTCGCTGACGTTGGGTTCCGCATAAAAATCATATTTGTAGAGGCTGCCAGTCAGCGGCACGTTGGCTAAATGCAAATATCGGGACCGGCCATGTGTTTGCTTAGATGTTGCGATGCTCAGATGTTCCATTTGATAGCATATCGAGGAGTGTTACTGTACCTACTATTTGCTCGAAAACCGCTGATTTTTGTATGTATTGTACTAACAGTTTAGTTTGAATGTTTGGTTCATGTAAATCTGTTTGAGGATAAACAAAGGCGGGCTTGGAAGCGAAACATGAGCATTTTTATTGGAAGCTGTGGTTTGGAAACAGTTGAACGATTTGGAAGAAAATAAGCGCCTAATTCAATTCAATTCAAATATTTTATTTCAGAATTACCTCCATATATTGTTAGTAGTTGTACAACTTAGCGTAATGTTAGTATTACATTATATTTACAATAATAAAAAACAGTGTACACCAGTTTATTTAGATAAGTAATATTTTAAGGTTAACAATTACGTATAAAATTGGTTGTCGACTTTAAACATGTGATAAATACATTAAAATACTTACAAACTGTAATGTTTATGATGTTTGACTTCAGTGAATTCATATATCAAATGTGTATTTTAAGACGTGAAGCAAAAAAAAAATGTTTTTAAATAAAATACAAAATCGTACGAGCGTATGTGTATGTTTTAACTCAGTGTTAATGGCCCAAAAATAATGTGTAAATTATCAAACACGAGCTTTTTTAAAAACAAAGCTTATTTATTTAATACTAGCTTCTGCCAGCGGCTCCGCCTGCGTGAATATTGGAAATTATCCTAAGGGAACATACAGCCTATGTTTTATTCCAGACTATAATCTACCTCTGTGCCAAATTTCATCAAGATCCGTTCAGCCGTTCTGACGTGATTGAGTTACAAACAAACATCCATTCAGCCAAACTTTCGCAGATTTTTAACGAAATAATAAAAACTTTTTAATGCAGTGAAAGGCAAAAAGGTGAGCAAGTCATGTTTGCTCGTCGGCAGTTAATAATTTTGTAGCTTCACCTCTCTTCGGGACCGCGCTAGAGGATCCTGCGCAAAAAAAAAATTATCTACTCCTACGTTCGCCGTGATGTCGCCGTAACTCAATTTTTGGAGATTTTTTTAGTTTTAATGCTAAAACAAAGGCTTTTATGTGGGGAACAAAAAATTTGGTATTTCATTAATGATAATGTCATGAAAGCTACAGAGGGGCTTTTCTCGAGATTTTTCGTAAAGATTTATTCGTTGACTGGCTCGTTTCTGTAGTGATCGCAAGTGCTATACTCAGCATGAGTACCTAGTTTTGGTTCCCAGGTTGTAAAATGTATTAATGCATTTTATACGGGGCTAGCCTTTGCCATCGCCCGGAGGACACGGTGGAGCATACGGTGGAGGTCTGCCCTGCTTGGGCTGAGCACCGCCGTGTCCTCGTCGAGGCAATCGGCGGCGGCAACTTCTCGCGTCCGGCCCTGGTTGAATCCATGGTCCGGAGCGAGGAGGCTTGGGAAGCGGTCACCTCCTTCTGCGAAGCAATAATGCTAGCAAAGGAGGAGGTGGGCCGCGCGAGGGAAAGGCAAGGCCTTCGCCCCAACTGCCGCAACAGGAGAAGACCCTCCGGGCGTCGGGAGTCGCAGGACGATCCCCGGCTACCGTTGGCGCGGGCCTGCGGACGGCGAGCGTTGGGTGGCTCGTTGTCCGATCACCACCAGGCCCGGGTCGATAGCGCGTTTTGCTTCACGCGCGCCTCAAAGAGATGTCAGCATAGAAGACGGGGCCCGCCAGGGCCAGAGCCTGCCAGGGTTGCGGAATTTGTTCCAAAGAATCACCGCGGCCCTGGAACGCAAAGGGCATTAAAAGGAACACGGCTGGGTTCTAGTCGGTAAGAGTCTGACACGCCCTTTCGCTCCACCCAGAGCGGAAGAAGTCATTTGATGATTTCCCATCCATCCATCGAACTCGGCACCAGATTTCGGGCTACTACTAAGGGTTTTCAGATGAAACCACCTACTGACATTTTATCAAATCCGAAAAGCAAATTTCTACTCAATGTCGGGTCATTTAAAGCACAGTGGTCGACAATCTCCTTATGATTTAGATAAAACATTCCTCTTTGAATGAAGTTAAGTGAAATTAAAGTAGAAAGAAGTTTCCGAAAACAACAGATTATACCTCGTATTTATTAATTTTATACCGATATTTTTGTTTCCATCCGATGTTATGTAAAAATAGCGAAAAATCAGCTTCCATTCATTTCTTCATCGTTTACACTAAAAATCCAATCACGGCATATCCAATTTGCTACAAATTATTTCAAGCTACAATCATTTATAATAGTTTATTTTGTCAGCCACAAGCTTTATTTATTAAATAAAAAGCTACATGTTTACACGAAACATTTTATATTTTTACTGTGCAGTGCAAACCTTTTGATAATACTGTGAATTATGTAATATCAAACGATGAAAGTCTAGCCCGGATAACCTAGCTGCAACTTACAGCAATCACAGTTCCGCTGCATTTTATTGCGCAGACAGAATCATCGCACAAAAGCCAACCGATAAGCTTCAGACAAAAGGTCACAACAGCACCTAACTATGGAATGACCAGTCACTGCAGCCACTGATGTGGAGTTCCACTGGAATACCCCCGAAGTAGCCAAGCGAGACTCCAAATCACCCATTTGGAGTCAAAATCTCACTATGCAAAAGTTTTTGCAATAATCCCCAACATCGAGTCCTAGTCACTGCACTCTCACGACAAAGGAATCTAGACTTAACTGTGAATTTTATTAGGTTTACTATTGGTTGGGTCTCGAGGAGAATCTAATAAATTTAGTCTAGCATGCAACATTTGCTTCGTCACCCCTCAAGGGATATTGCAGTGTGCTTAGCACGACAGTTGGACTTTTTAAAAAGTCCTGATTTAGTTTCTATTTGTGTTTGGAAGTTCGATGGATTCGGTATGCAGGAGCTTGCTTCAGTAGTCACATCACGATATGAATTTTCTTGGATTGGAACATAAAAGTTGAAGGGAAGTAAATAATTTGAAAAAGTTGGCACGCAACTTGTTTTGCTTTAAGTTCTGCTAACGGCCAGTCTCAATAACGTATCTACCTTTGACCAACTGTCAAATAAGCTACCAATAGTAGCTGCAACGTCATGTTAGCCTTTGAAACATGATACGTTATTGAAACCGCCCGTTCGGAATTTAAATGTAGATTGTAACTTGAGTTTTCTTTTTTATGCCATGCCATGTAGTAAAGTCATCAAAAATATCAGGTCCGAAAATTTCATTTTCCATCATCATTATGAATCATAATACTCAAACACTTGAGTTAACCATCCAGAGTCCCACCTAATACAGGAAAATAATTTCTCTAATCAATTCCATTTCATAAAATCATAGATAAACACGTCCATACAAGTCTCAATCAACCTCAAAACAAGGCGCTAAAGTCATCAGCTCCATTTGGGTGTCACGTCATCCCGAGACACGTGTCGCCGTGTCGCCGTGCATCTGCAGCGAGGCAGCGAGGCACGTGCGTGTCGCCCGCGGCGTGCAACTGATTTGCTAAGTTTTGGCGTACGGGAATAATGAAGCTCGACTTCGTATGAATGCGGATATGTGATTGTCTAACAGGTGTATTATGTAGCCTCCGTTAGAGACCGAAATGAATATTCTTAGATCCTGTAAACCTTGCTGACTAGCTAATGATTTTAGCACGGTGCGGGCTGCTCTCTTCACATTGTTTTTGAGAATTTGATCATATATAAGAGGCTTTAGACAAAATGCCTGTTTATTACCGACGTGATATTTTGACAGTATTTTTGACGTTTTGACAATCACCTTTGCCACGCTACCGCTGACTTACGCTTGTCTAGAGCTAGAGATATTCAAACGGACTTGGGTACAAATTAACTTTCTAGCGAATGATAGTTAAATGTAAGACGTTCAATGAACCAGACTAAAGAGACCCTTTATAAAATTGATAGCCAATCGGATGACCTACACAGTTCAATGTTCAAGTGCCCGCTCTGCACTAGCAATAAAAGAGTTGAACGAATTTTATTGATTTAGATATTCTAAAATGGAATCAATGGTTAGTGCGAGTTTTGTGCGTTAACGTCAATCTGTACTAAAACTGATTCAGCACAGTCTGGTTAAAGTAACGTAAAACTTAACTTTCTTGATAATTTGACATAAACAAACGATTCAAGTTGTTAAACGATCGAGTAAGTATAAAATCTCGCACTAAGTCCTCTGACAACTTAAAAAAGCTGATTAAAAATTAGACAATTTCAACAAAAAGCCGCCTGACATTAGGGAATGCAAAACTCTTCCAGATTTTAAAAGAAGAGTGAAAGAACACTACCTTTTGGTACCATCATAGTTGCATATTTAAAGTACCTATATATTAATTTATCTTATATTATTATTTAAGTAGTATGTAATAGTATGATATTCATTTTAGTCATATTTATGTATAGTATGTTATATTTAAAGTTTGTTTGTCTTTTTATGTTAGCATAACTTTTACATACGATGTCTACATCTCTTTTATTTGACTCTCCTTTCGCAGGTATGCTGGAAGAGATTTCTTTACAAATAAGCATCACCTTCGTACCTATTTTTCTGTTCCCTTCTTCTTACCTATTTGTTAAATGTGTGTACATAAACTGTTAAATAAATAATTAAAAAAAAGCCTGCAAAATTTCGGGTTTGATAATTTCTTGCTGTCGACAACCGTACCTATGGCACTCGGAAATAGGATCAAATAAACTTTCAATCATAATCTTGTACGGACAAACATAATATTTTTCTTCATAATTCATATTTAGTCAACCAATCACAACAGCTAAGTCTCTTCAAATTTCAGCACATTAACTGGTCAGAATCTTAATCAATGACCAGCCTATCAGAAACCGGTGTACAAGCAGCTATTCACAGTAATTTCAGCCAGCGTGATTGGTTGTGAGGTGTGACAGCGTGTTGTGTATCTCAAACACACGCGACGACAACGGCGCGTCGACGTGACGTTTGTGCGCGGCTACGCGACCGTGCTGCCAATCTGTTGCGTAGACTTAGGTGGGTTAAGATGGTGACGGGATTAATCGATGAAGTTCACTTACTAACATAGATGAAAGAGGCAAAAAATAGTCCCTAAAGTAGACTGTCTTGCCAAAATCAGAATTGAATCTGTCATGAAATTGCTTAAAGATTGTTCAAGGACTCGATGACTGTTGTCTACAGATTTTAAATGTGTTATTTTGAATCGAACTGCTTTGAAGCACTGAAAACGACACAGTTATAAGATATCCGATCGGCAATCTAACTGTTATATCCGCCTAGGAACAGAAACATTTCTTCGTTACACAGGTCACATGCTGCGACCAAATTCTTCATTATTATAAGCACAAAATCTCAACTAGAATTACTTACGCTGTATCATAAAGATTAGATACGAGCATTCATTTAAGCTTCGCAGCTCATGGAGTTTATTTCAAAGCTTTAACTTATTCTAATGCTCAAAATGAAAATGCAGGTGATAATGTAGGTACTAAGATTTTCTTTAATTCCCAGTCCACAATCAGCTTACTAATTCTCATTAACACGCCACACCCTTGGGACTACGGAGCAATAATTGCATTTGAGTACAACAATCTTGGGCAATTTTACAACGTGTCTGGGAGCAACTCGAATAATTCTGTTTGAATGTTATTGTGTGACAGAATCCTAATAATTTCAGTAATAAACTTGTCCTCTGGGATTGCGATCTTGGTCTGTGACTCGGTGTGTTGTGTTGTGTACACTTTGTATGTGAAATTCTGCTCGTTATGAACTCATAAAGGGTGTAATGTGTCATGTTTTACATTAGGAAGTGGGTACCTACACACTTTTATTCAGGAGATGGAAACAATATCATAAAGGTCGTGAAAGAGATAGTATAAATATGCTTGTGTATATTTTTGGAGGAGGAATATTCATAATCATTTCAGTTTGGTGACGACTACTGCTGGACTTAGGCCTCCCTCAGAAAATCACAGGTCAGGATTATAGGCAGGCCTATGAACATGTAAATACAGACTAATGTTCTTCACGCAAGTAAACTATGGTGATTTTGCTCCAAACACAAATTATTTGACAGGAACAGCTATCAAAATCTAGAAAAAATGTCTTCCAATAACATTGGAGTCAGAAGTCGAAATACAAAAGCACCTATTCAAACATACCAAGTATCAAAATAAAGGTTTAGAAACATAATTAAAACCCCTCCACTCAAAACTACACAAGGAGAAAATTAAATGATATTTCCGAACTAAAATACGGAAGGAAGGTAAAATTTTGTGGAGAGTGCTTCAGCTATCTCCGTCCAGCGATGCGAGATGCGCTGGAAAACCACAAATGATAGGAGCCGGGCTGTGGGGGTATAGAGGTACGTACACTAGGTACTGCCGCCACTGACATCGATAAATTCAGAACTATCTTTGCACTGAGGTAAACTGCAGAAACTTGGCCTGGAACGCTTTTGGTTATACTCGGAACTGATTTATTTTAACTTATAGCGGTAATTTGTAGACATTTTTAGTTCGAGATGATTTTAATGTGTGGACTAGATGGCTACTTATAAGTAGCCATCTAGTCCACACATTAAAAGATCTTATGGAATTAATAACCACTGTGTACATATATTAGAGGAGCAGTGGTGGCTCAGTGGTTCCGGCCTGGTCTTGCGAGTCGTGACGAGGACGTGAGTTTGGCGCATTTTTATGTAATTAATTTCATCAACACTGTTTTCAAAATGGTGAAGGAATACATCGTAAAACAAACTGAAATTGGTACGTATATGACACATAAACCCACTCCTTATCACGGAGAGGAGACCTGGATCCCAGCAGTGGGATTATAGGCTGGTTTTACTTATGTCTTAATACACATGAGTCACTGGACCTACGTTACTCATTGATAGAGTGCAGTGGTGTCAGCAAGGATTACCTCCATTCCTACTAATTTAGCCGTTACTAAGCGCTAAAAACTTTGAACACACTTTGTCAGCTGGCAGCTTTTCAGAACAGTGCTGCTGGCCTATTTCCCACAAAAATAAAAATAAAAAGCAGATCTGTAAAATAGCCCTAGCAGTGAATCGATCACTACACTTGACAAATACAGTAGATAATTATAATGTTTTGAAGAATAATGTTAGTAAAGGCAAAAGCATAGTCACTTTAATGAAAAGCACTCGAACAAAAAGCACAAAACAGGAACACGGGCAACACGACAAAACATTACTTCATTTTGAATTACTCCGCCAATCACTTTATATCTTTAGTCTAAATAATATGACGTAAGTAATTTAGTGTCAGCGAGCTGTAAATTACGTTGCTATACCTTTTAAATTTATTACAGGAAATGCTATGGAAGTAATTAACATGCAAGCTATTTAATGGGCTCTCGTAATAGCTTGTTATAGTTGGCTGAAGCTAAACGTTTATTACTATTAGCTAGATAATCCACTAAGTGCGTGCACGCCTATGTTTATCAAAAGGTTAGGTAGACGTGTACCTATAGACCACCCACATTTCTTGAGTTTCATTTAGATCCCATGTAACACACACTTTGAACCTTTATTTATTTATTTATGAGAAAAGAGCACAAAGGCTTGGCAAACCTTTGGGTTAATCTAGAGCCATCAATGTATTATTAGAAGTATAATAAATTATACGAGCCATTAACGTGCATGCCTTGCAGTGCTATTATGTAAATATTCACTGTAAAAACTTAGGTGAAGTGAGCTGTCAACCCGCGCATCTTGCATCGTCGCTGGTGAATGACAGCTCACCTCATGCTCACTTCACCTATGTTATCACGTTGAGATAGTAAAAGAATGGGCCGGCTGTATTCCTGTTAGACATAGGTGTACCTATGGTACACCCACCCACATTACGTGAGTTTTGCTTATCTCCCATGTAACGCCTTTGGGTTTACTAGAGCCATCAACCTGGAATCTCTAGTCCAGACTCCGGGCCGCTATTAAGAAATTCCAGATAAAAAAACCCGATAACACCTTGCCTGATGTAGGAATCGTATCCAGGACCTCATGCTACCTACATTAATGTAGCCATAATAGACGGAAAATTTAAAGCAATTTTAGATTAATGCTATTTCTATGCTGAAAGAAACAATAACGATGGTTGTCTTTTCTTAAATAAATTTTTATTTCGTATCAATCTCACAAACCTAGACAGTCTTATTTTCTTGCCCACGACATTCATAAATATTTTAATAACTTGTTCCAACAAAATATAATAACATGCAAAGATCCAGAAAAATAGCCATTAAGTATAATTTCCCAAACCACAGTATTCTAGGCAGCGAACCATTTAGAATGCGTGGGAGACGGTGCTCAATGGCTCGTGCTTCACAACCAATTGTACGGATGTGTGGGCCACGACTTGCGCCCATGAATTTTATTGAAATTTGATTATACGAAGGCTGACTTTGATGGCATGATTATGGATGTAATGAGATTTGGAACGTGCGTATCTTTATGTGATATTGCTGAATAATTGTACATGGTTACTAGAAATATTCATGTCGTCTTCTATCTTAAACTTTATGGCTACTTTACACAGTGCGAGCTACTAACTAGACAGTAGACAGTTACTCGGATTGCCTTCTCGTATGATAGTAGGTCGGCTCGTATTAGGTGTCTTCAAGATGATAGTAACTGCCCAGTCTCTTGCGAGTCGCAGCACATAAAAAATACAGGTCCCACTCGCAAGTATCTGGCTGACACTGGCGAGCTACTGCCGAACGCGTCCGAACGATGCAAGTGATGTCCGAGCTGCTGTACTGTGATGTGCGAGTGACTGTGGACGGGCAGGTGAGTGAAAACAAATAACTCGGATGCGAACTGCTATCCAACTTGCACGTGCCAGTAACTCGTAAGATACGTCCATTCGATGCGAGTTACTGTACTGCAGCTACTCGGTAGGCTGACTCGCACGCTAGCCCGCACGCTAGCTCGCACTATATAAACTTGTTGTGTGCTTCTAAGACAGCTATTTGAGTCTATTTTACTTTATGCTGGGGATTGATGACCATTTAGTATAAATGTAATACCTAATGCCTGAACGAGTCAGAATCTGATAATATGAAACCAAACTTGTGTATTCTGCTTAAGCAGACCCACATTACCGATGTAAAGTAAAAGCATAAAGTTTAAAGTAAATGCAAAAATTAAAATAAAAAGTTAACAGTTATTTCCTGATTTTATGTCAGGTAGTAACTTGTAGACAACATAATGTCCGACACTTTATGTTGTCTACGAGTTACTATCGCGATCACATCATAGACAACACACATTCTCAGACCATATTCTAATTTAATTATATGTGAGTGTGACTGACAGAGTGTGAACCTTCTCTGGTAGACATTCGTTGCAGTTGCTGATTTTTTGTAGGTATGGTGGTAAGGAAATACGCAGACAAACTATTGCACAAGGAACTTCACTAAACATAATGTCGCACAACGTTATTGAAAAATGTCGATACCTAATACACAAAGTATGTTAAGAAACACGAGAATATCTAGAGAAAATTGTTGTAGCATCTTCACGACGGAACCTAAGAGAGAACCCGACATTGAATAATATGTTCACAGCATATTTCCATGAAAATAGTTACGAATTTTAAACATTATTCAAGGAAAATGTTGTGCACAAACGTACAAATTTTTGTTCGTTGCTAAAATATACGGTTTAGATTCTGAGAACTGATCAATGAAATTTAGAGGTAAGAAATGTTCACACGGGCAGTCGAAACGTTGTGGTTTTACAGTCGACATGTCAAAGAGAACCTTTATCAGTATTCAGTTACCTTGCCGACCGTACTTACATATGTACTTACCTACTGTGCCAAAATCAATGAGTACTAATTCCACGGTACACGGTACACTCTTGTAGAAGTACGTTACGCTGAATTTGCTGACGTTGGCGAATATTTCCGGACTATATTTAATTTAACGCGTTCAGAGATAAATGTTTCAAGCGGGTGGCAGTTCAGGGAAAAGTTTAATTTACTGAGTACTGTTTTACCATAGGAATTGTCATTATTCGTTTGCCTCAATTGTGTTTCAATGGAAATTAATTATTTTGTCATACCAAGAGTGCCTGAAATAAAATTCAAAAATGCTTCACAATTATAATACGAAGGTAGCATTTACTAGTTTGAAAGAATTTTTCCCCACAGTTGGCGGCCATAGTTTTATTTAAAAGGGTTCCAACAAAGAACCCTGCCATAAAAGAAAGCTTACAAAAAAGGCACACTATTAGTAACCACCTAAAATCTAGGCCATTTTCACCGAATGTTCATATAATTTGACGTAGTAGGTATAATTAAAAATAATTAATGCTGTAATTCATAGAACTGGTCGTCTCGTTATATTAATATTCACGCCTCGAGTGTCAAGATTTGAATAATTTTTCATTTATAATTATTTTTATTCAGTTGAATTTCTATTGCGAACAAATTACTGTACTTATAATGATATTAGTCTAGTTTTTTTTTATAAGTCTGTTAAGTTTTGGGACCTGACGTGATATCCAGATTTAAAAGGGTATTCACCCTTAATCTTATTTTTAGAATCGCAAAGGCAATTAGGTGACTTTAAAATTATTGGTATTAATCATTACTGTTCATTGTTTTTTTTTTTCTTAGTTTTTAATATGAATTTTAAGTAAGTATTCTTTTAATACGGCTTTTATACATTCTTATACGATTATTTATGTATTATTTTTAATCAATTGGTAGTATGAGTATTTATTCTTTGTTTCTATAACTACCTATAAAAATACACCCATCAGAAACTTTCGAAATGTCAGTAGTGAAATAGAGATAATTTTTATATATTTGTATTATGACACTCAGAGTATTTAATGAAACGTTACACGTCATGTTGGATTACTGTCTGTCTAGCTGATAATAAATGGATTTTCTGATGATGTAAAAAAATAAAGTTTGTTGCATTCATTTTTCATATATACCAATTTTGTATGCGTAGGTAAATAATTGGTAATTTGGATTTAGCATTCATTTTGATGTCAGCCCTCCGATGAAAACATTTAGAGCGAAGACAAACGAGCGTATTTTATTAGTTGTGAGTCGCTCAAAATGAGTCGCCGAATTTACTTTGCAATCGGATTCATAGTAAATCCTGTTTGCCACACGGTGACGCAAACAAACTCATTTTGCATCGCCGTGTAGCACAAACAGGAATTAAGAGTAAAATAAGGACACTAATAGTAAAATTTACCCTCTTAGGTATAGTACTGTTTTACATAAAATTCACGTTTTAAAGTTTATGATGAAAAAAAATCTTCATTTGAAAACAAACAGATTTTAAATATTTAAACAAAAACTGGCCAAGTATTCTGGTAAAGAAGGTAAGTAAGTAAGAACAGCCACACACAACAGCCAGGACTCTTCCGTGCCAAGGAAAGAACGTGAAGCTGTCGGTCGCAACTTCCATTTAAGATCTTGAGAGTCGGAACGGTTAGCCAGAGGCAGAGAATCTGACTCCTGACAATCTGAGTCTTGCCAAGGGGTATAGTGTCAACCGGTTACTGGGTTATGAAGATGAGACAAGCAGCCACTCTTTGGAAAATACTGGTATTTAGCTGCATCTAATTTAACATTCGGGAACGGGTGCCATCAGTGGAGACTGGTCATCTCTTAACTGCCACTGGCTTATTTCAATATTTGATAATTGTTATTTCAATATTTGATATTTGATAATTGTTATTGTTCTCACGTACCTATAGAAGCAACAACGTTAATGTAACCAGGATTTTTGTAAAACATACAATTATTGAAAAGAGTCTCTTGCACGTTCTTCTTCAAAGAGATCTAAGCTTTGGAAAGTGCAAATAGCTTCATGTTTTTGACTGACCGACTAATATAAGAAATGGTTTATTTGAAATAAATGCTTTGACTTTGACTCTACTTTAAACGACTGGAAACCGAAAAAAAAACCGAGGAAAAATGCTACAAAATTGTATATGTTTCAGTAGTAGTAAAGAAACGTGAACACAATCGTGAACATTTATAACGTCAAGCCAACCGATAGCTAAGGCCTATAGTTTGCCGCCTGGTTGTTAAGTGCACCTCGTGTCCAACACAACAAACGTAAAAAGAGGCTAGTTGCGTGCGAAATCGTAACGATTTTTCAAAAACTATTGCGATTTTTTATGTTGGACATTTTTGGAGTAACATCGATTTTTGAGCAAAATAAAGTAATATTTTAGTTTGCAGTTTTAAAACTTGCTGTTTTTATGAGGCGTTATATACATTTTTTTTTATTATTTTAATAAAAAAAATGTATGATAAAAAGAAACACTTTTCGCAAAGCCTTCGCATGGGATCAGCATCATTCAGCCAACGCGTAGGCCTACCCCAAGAGTCACCACATCAACCATTCCTATAAGTAATGTGCTGAACAGCTAATAAAACCCTTAAAATACACCTACTCCAATCATAATTACATCACTAAACGTAAAAAATAAAGTGCAAACATGTGTTTTAGTGAGAGATCAGATCATTACGACACGACGGCGGCCATTACTCGCGGGTTATAATCGCGTCAACACGCGACGCGCGACTTGTAATTAATGTAAACAAGTGTTACTTTATGAGTGGTAAGGCCTTTTATTAAACCCATATCATAAATAGTAAAAATTTAAATCACGAATTGCCGACAATACCAATATCTGCTGGTCGATTCTGTAAGCCTGTCGAAGTGAAGGCTTAGGTGAAGTAATTACGAGGTGAGCTGTAAATCCATATAATCAAGATGTCACGTTATCACGAAGTGAGCTGACATTCCATGTTGCTTGTATGGATTGACAGCTCACCTCGTGATCACTTCACCCAAGCCTTCACTTCGACATGTTTACAGAATCGACCGGCTGTATACACTACAGTTTCAAAAAGTCCTCACTCCAAAACAAAATTATTCACACAAACCTAATCTTTGGTTTCAACACCAAAATAAAATCCATCAGATAGCACCGTACCATTAATATCATGTTCCAGCACACATTGCAAACCTATTCAAAGTATTTCAAGGGGAAGTCCGAAAAAATCCGAATCCCGACCCTTGGCGAAACACGACCAATAAAATACGATATTAACCCTTGCCGTAACATTTACACGGTCATAAGTTTCGGATTAAAAAAGGGGGGAGTGGGGGACGCAATGAATGGGAAGGAATCGCCGCTGGATGAGTAGGGTCCCCATTGTCGAGCGGGCTTACGTATTAACTTGGTGTGTGTACATATGTGTTGGCGGAATTTTTGGTGTTCTTCGTTTTATTAACTGTGAAAAAGTTGGTTTTTCCACATTACAGTGAATAACTGCCATAACTACTATATATAAGATCACGTTTTTATTGCCCGTACGCAGAAGTATTATATTATGGACGAATCTAGACACGCGGTGGCGTGTCCAGCCAAGTTCAAAGAAAAATAAACTGACGACGCAGCAACCGTGTGTAATATTACACAAACCATTTTGAGCTAGGTAATGATAAATGATATTTATTTTGTAACTGGGTTTAAAATAAAACTTTTACACGTCACTCTTTTTGGGTAATTTTAAACTAGATGAGGCCGGTGTTTCCTAGCTGTCTACCCTGAGAAGATACACTGAAACAAATACAGAGGTCAAAGTCTCTTTTAAAGTCCATGCAATCGTACTGGTCAAATCATATGAGAAACATGTAGGTACAAATACAGAGGTCAAAGTCTCTTTTAAAGTCCATACAATCGTACTGGTCAAATCATATGAGAAACATGTATATCTGAAGTGGTATTTTGAGGAAAGTACCATACAGATTTGAGTGGATCTGTCCAGAGAGTGCAAGCATTTGTCAGTTATCGTGTAGCTCACTTACTTAAAATTTTAAGGAGCTCAACGATTTTACTAAATACCAAAAGTAAGGCCATTTGGGTAGGCCGCGAAAAGAGAAAGAACTCAAACTGCCAGACTCACATGAAATGAACCCCTAATATTGCGATCTACATGGTCCTCACTTTCACAATACGTTATAAGAGGACCATGCAGATCAGTGTCTGAAATGGACTTTTAAGACACAGATTTGAGTGGACCTATACAGTCAGTGCAAGCCTTGGTCAGTAGTCGAGTAGCTCAACTTAAAACCAATAAGAAGCTCAACGACTCGACGAAAAATGCCAATGACCCTTTCATTTGCATTGTTCGTCGAGTCATATTTGGGTAGGCCACAAAAAGTACTCAAACTGCCAGACATCGTCGAAAAAAGTACTTCTAACCCACAATAATTAATTAAAATGAAATAAAAAAATATAATACTTTAAAAAGTAAGTATTCATATAAAAAAAGTGTATTCAAATAAAATAGAATAGAATACTTAACAAAGTAAACACTCATGTCAAGAAGAATACAAAAATAAAAATATTAAAATGTCAATGTGTAAAAATAATATATAAACGTACATATAAACATTGGGCCATGTACATCAATGAAAACCCTTCACAACTTGAAACCTATTTAACCTACATTCATGAAATTCAGCAAATTTATAAAAACCCCTTAGCTTGTCTAGATTCCAGTCTAATTTTGAGCCTTCATTTATCCTATTTCAGGATTATCTACAGAACTTGGCACCCATTTAGACCTCAATTCTTTGGTCAGTCAACAATCGCGCGTATTACTCTTAACATTGAACTTGGCTCCCATTTTCACATTTATGTTTATGATGGGATTTTTCTTCACTCAGATATTTTATTTGAAGAGAAAATTTCGAATTTCCACATTACAAAAACTGTCTAACCAATGGTCACACCACAATTTTTATTCCTCATATTAAAAGTAATCTGATTATAATGGAGTTCTTTATGCTAAAAGAACTAAAGCGATGGACCTGTTAGTTGTCACCAATAACGACGAACTATTAGTTACCAAAAACTTAGCATTAGCAAGCAATTAACTTTAATTGGATATAATGATGACAAAAATTGGTACTTTAGACTTAATGTTAATAAAATTAGGACTACCACGTTTTTAGGGTTCCTAACTTCTATATAGAAAAACGGAACCCTTATAGGATCACTCGGTTGTCTGTCTGGCAGTCTGTTTGTCCATCCGTCACAGCCGATTTTCTCTAAATCTACTGGACCGATTTAGTTGAAGTTTGGCACACATGTATTTTTGAAAATTGGAGCAGTTTTTGGGGGTCAAATGAGAAAATTAAAAATACGTTTTTCAATCGTACCGTGTGACATATCAAATCAAAGGGCTCATTGTAAGGGTTTCAAATTATTTTTTTGAGGTCCTTGCAAAACAATTTATTTGTTATTATTTTATAATATTCCGTTCCGAAGTTAATAATTTGAAAAAAAATCAGGTGATTTACCTATAATATTAAAAAAAATCAATTTTTTTTTGGGCACGCGATTTCGACTCGACCGGTTTTTTTGATTTATCATTAAAAAACTATTTCGCTCGGTAGTCATAGTAGAAACGCACACGATACTATAATAATATGACCCATGTCGGTGACGTGTCATCCAAATGTTATTACTTAAAGCGACGCTAACGTGGCTCTAGCACGATATCCCAACATTTTCTATCTCATACAACATAATGTACTGTATATTTTTTGTGTGTGTTGATGATCATCACTTAAGTGCGTCTGACACTCCTACTGTTTGTAACCTATGGTATAAATACATATGTATGCGACCCTAAAAAGACTATGTAGATTGATTGTACCCTATGGTAGGACCTCCTACGGACCTCTGCATATCCCAGACCAGTGGATGGATGCGTTGCCTTCTCAGGGACATATGTATGAAACTGAAACGTCTCACCTGTAAACCTGCGGCTGAAATTATAGATAGTAATAGAAATATACACAAAGCTCTACTCAGTTCTTCTTAGAAAATTCTATGGTAAACTTTGACAAAGGAATCATCGCTTTGGTTTTTGATACTTAATATTTATGGCATTGAGTACCATTCTGCACCAAACTCGGAGAACTCATTACACATTACCTTCTTGTTAACATTTCAACTTCCTAATAATTTAGAAGTATGTGCGCCCATCCATCATGCGACGGCTAAACTAAAAATATTCATAGCTAGACGTTTCGCATTTGGCGGAGTAATGTCGTCACTAATTGATATGGAGTACGCACTCCGCTCAAGAAAATGGCGACGACGTGAAAGCTTTTTGAATATTCATCGGCGAGGCGAAATGTGCGGTGGTCGCGCTAGCTTTGTGCCACGACTTCGCCTGCGATGCGCACTTGTCATGGTAATAAAAGAGAAGAAGTTGGGTTTAATTTGGGAAGAGTTAAAGCGCTTTAGTGTAAGAGAGGTCATCACTAGTGATTTAACTTTCAGAAGTCTTATTTATATTGCGAATGTAATTAAGCATAGCTAATGAAGGAAAAGTACTTTGACGGAGGAATGACAAATTATCTCATGTTACAATCAATTTAGAAATCCTGAGCTGTCCATTGAAATTCCCTAAGTCAATATAAAACGAACCTAACACTGAGTAATAAATGAACTATTTCAGGAATCAAAAGCTCAAACTAAATAGGTGCTGCCCTAAATCATGGAACCCTTTCAATTGAATCAAATTTAATAGCTCCAGAATCAAGATGAATCGATGTAATACAGCCTGGAACGAGCGCCAGTATTTATTTATGTTAGGCAGTGAAAATGTAAATTTCTATTTGTCAAGACGTTAAATAAAACGGGGACGTATTTGGGATACGTTGGCTGAATGGCAGGGACCTAACGTTACCTTATTCTTTAGAAAATGGTATGTGTCCCTTTGGAATGGTTTATCCGGGAAAGTTCTACCACTATATTACCAGCTAATACAGTATTTTCCAGTTTCTATGTCTATATTAGTACAATATTTTATACGAAACAACAAAAGTCACATGTTAGGAAGTACATCCTGTTTCTTCTACCGGATTTAAGGACTTCTTATTTACCTAATTTTGAACGGATTCAAAGTTTCTGTCTATTTGGATGAAGTTAGCTACTTTCGATAAGAATAAAAACTTTTTTACAAAAAAATACTACCGACTTCCAAATAAAAAGGCATGTATTTAACGCGGCGACAAATACATCTGAATTTGGGATTGAAAAATCTACTGTTGGCGCATCACATATGCACGTTTTGGACCACTGCGTGGTTGCGGTGCAGAACCCGGGACACCACGCAGCTCACAGTCGTGCTACGGGCATTTCTTTGTATTTTATAATTGATGTAAATTATGTGATGTTGTGTGTTTTGATATTACCATTCTACCATGCATGCTTGCTTTGCAAAAGAGGAAACGCTGTGTGGTAACCTAACATAGCCGTTTCGAATTTGACAAACTGTTTATTATCTAAAGATTGTTTGCTGTAATGGCGTGATCTGAAAGACCTCGCCATCCCTTTGTAACCTAACCTGTCCAAGTCGGGTGCCCCAAGTCCCGAGCTTGTAAACATTGTTGTTATCCCACTGTTAATGTTAGTCGCCATGCCATTATTTATTGGCTCTGCTTAATATGTTCGCTACCTTAAAGTAGCAGCCATTACTTAGTTATATAATTCCTTGCATTTTGAAGTTCATCGAATATAATTTTTGCCAAAATATTTAATCGCTGGCAAGTTATTCTTTTAGTATTTTAACAGCGACTTCCGAAATTAAAGTTTTTTAGACTTTGTAGGTAGTGTTTTTTTTTTCATTTGGAAGTCGGTACTTAGTATTTTCTGTAAAAAGTTTTTTTTATTTTACACTTTTTAGTGGCCACATCTAACAACACCAGTGGAAAGTCACACGAAAGCAAAACACGCAATTTCGTTTACTTGGATGTTAAATTTTCTATTTCCTACAGCTATTTTGACTTAAAAACCAAACAACTGAACCGCAAATCCTTTCCCATAAAAATATTTTTTCATGCTATTCTAATCTGTTCATAAAAGACGGAGTTATGAGGTAACAAACATAAAAAACACCCGAAATGAGAACCTCCTTGTTTTTTTTAAGTCGGTTAATAATTAATAAACTAGCGACAAATACCTACCCTTTCCTTATGTATTCTTTCAGTAAAACCATAAACAATCTCCACTTTCAATGAAACTGAATGCGTAACAAGCTCAGAATTCGATAAGTAACCACACGGCTATCGATTCCAACAAATAATAATACAAATAATAATCCTCTTTCAGGAACTAACAATTTCTTTATTCTAAATTCAAAATTTAAACCTTAACTACTTAAAACGTTAGATATCAGTCCGGTCCAGCCAGCTAAACATTCAAATTTCACATGAAAATAAGATTTGACACGTCTTAACTCAAAATACTCAAATCAGAAACCCGACCTGAGCCCCATACCCCACGTAGATATAAATGCAACAAAAACCGCTGCAACGTTCCATCTTTGACGTTCATTAATCTCGAGCATTTCAAAGCCAAAGCCGCAATACTCCAGCCAACATCAGGCAGCCGACGCATGCTTCGGCATTTCCTAGACGTTCCAAATCTTGCCTGAATTTTTCAGCAAACACGGGCTCGACTCAAAGCGGGATTCGTGGGCAAACACGGAACATTCCCGCGGTAAGCCCGGGGTACCTAAGAGCGCACGTAAGCCCGGATAGGTAAGCCGGGTCTAGACGCTGTACATGCTTTGTTGATCTAGACCCCGCTATCGGCAAATACTTTGCCTTGTTCCGATGTATGGGAAACAAATCTGTTGGCGTTTGTTTTATTCATGGCTGATTCGTGAGTCGCGGAATAAAATGGTGGCGCATGCACCTGAACGGAATTGTGTTGCATTTTTGATTAATTTAAACATACATAGTGACACGTCGCAGTGTCTTAGTTTGTTTTAGTTAAGATATACGTATTATATGACCATTATTCAGCCTAAATGGGAGATCTTGAAAAGATCCACTTTCAGCAATTAACCTTAAAAAATTGATGATGTTGAGTAGCATGTCATGTATGCCACGTGTTTCCAACAGACGCTGAAAACAATTACACATTTAATTTTTTTTATCCCCGTGTGAAACATTAAGTAATTATACATTTTCCCAATGTGTATCGAGCTTAGAGACATTTCAAACTACATATTACCAATTCGCCGACACATTTCGTAACTCACATTGTTCGAGCCAGCATTGACTGCATTCACGCTATCCACGGAACATATCTCAATCTGACAGCTCGCATACCAATCAAACGAACGAATTCAAACACCATGCGTCACTATCGCGAAACAATAACAGGCCAATTTGTAAATAGCGGAATATCGGTCGTAATACATGATCGGATCGGCACAGGCATCGAACCGAAACTACGGTACGTCAAAAAGCAATCACTGTACTAACACGGAATCATTCGACGGCGCCGTCAGCCGGAACAAAAGCGAATCACTTTGATCCGAGGGTAGGGTGACCACGAGTGGGCGTGTAATGAGACTGTCCGGGCGCGGTGCTACATGCTGTGATTGGTTTTTACGAGTGAACAGGTGTGAGGAATGTTGTCAACCTTCCGCGATGGACACCTAAATTAACGGTTTGGCTGCTGAAAGAAAACTGTAATATTAAACTCTACAGGTGTATACTTTTTTCTTGCTCATGTTATCTTAGTAACTTAGTATTGTTTAACCAACTTCTTATGACTTTAAAATGTGCAAAGCAACCGGTTTTTGAAAACGACATGTATTTCATATAAAGCATTACCATAGTGTCACGTCAATACATGCATGAGTTGTGCGTTAACAAATACATATCATAAATGCCTTACTAGGAAAGAGAATGAATGACAAGGCATAACCAAACTATATTAAAACATAAAACGTAATCTGTTTTCACGAGAAAATATATTTTGTGTAAAACTTGCTTTATTTTCATTTATTACGAATTATATTTTAAATGGCATAAATTGCTGATTCACAAGAAATAATAAGTTCGTCCATCGTTTTAAACTTTTCAAGCTTTAAATATGAAATTTTGCTGAAAACTAATTAATATCGTTAGCGGCGTATTAAACAATTTTAAAAATAAACCAAACGAAAAATTTAAATATTTAATATGCGCAAACTAAACTTGAATTCTGAAAAGCTTTACGAAATGTGAACAAGTTTTATGTAAACTATTATTTCATCGTTTTTTTTACCAACCCGCTCTATAACTTTAGTAATATTAAGTTCACTAGTGGCAGAACGTTATTTTGAGCTATTTCAAACAAAATCTCAAGTGTATATGATTTAATTTGTTGACTGTGTTTTTAATTTTAATGTCTACCATTTTAAATAACTGGAACAGTCACTGGCAGCTTATAAACTACTAAAGTTTTATATGATGCTGAAAAAATAATCACATTCGCTAGTGAAATACAATTTCAATATTCCCTTTCTATTTCAATTTAGCCAAAGCGAATATTTTGCAACATAATTTAATAGGACAAAAAAAATACTGGTAGTCTGTACACCATTCGATATTTAATAAAAACAACATCAAATACCTACCTTTTTATTAAAAAGGTTTGATTTTATGTTCTACCCCTTTTTTTAATATGTTTTTCATTCGTACAACAAAACACAATAAAAACCCTTTCATTACAGAAGTCCTGCATCAGTCCAGTACCTTATCGTCCCCCTACTGGCGATAGAGCATAGGCGCTCGCAGATAGCTTCAAACAATGAAATGAAAGCCCCCGCGATATTTCAATGCAACGCAAAGCCAAGCGCGCCGCGCGGCTCCGCCTACCTGCACACAGATTATTATCCCACCCACCTGCAGGAAAAGTTGACTCGTGATATGTGGCTTTAGAGGGGAAATAAAGATTTCCATTATGACATTATTTTGTTTGTCTTTTCAGAATTTTACTGTATTGCATGGTAGCCTGAAAAAGTTTAACGTTTCTACAAACACGTTCAGTTGGCTGTTGACGATGAATAATTATTGACTAGAAATTAGGGTACTTGAAATGAATAGTGAAGCTTAAAGGATGTACTTACTGAGCACTGCGACGGCTGACTGAAGTCCCAAGAAACGACATCTTCTCGATATCTGGAATAGATCGACACATTCTAAGTAAACTACGCTAAGTCGAAAAACGCAACACGCAATTTTCGACTTGGCGTAGTTTAGGTACGTAGATGGTGTCGAGATACTTACTTGAAATCAAATACAAAATTATGAAGAATGGCATCGTAGTTTAGATGCATGTAAATCGGTCTACGCATAAGCAGATCAGCTCACAGAATACAATATTAACTTCCAGAAAACGAGCTAAATATATATTGGATACCATCACAAACACCTCCAGAAACTTTCCGAGAACATTTCAGGTGCAAATCACGTCTATTTCTGGAACTCTGTAAGGCTATTGACTCACTATTGAGCGCGCAAGTGTAGTTGGAATGAACTATCAGCACATATCAGGGGGAGGGCTGATTCGGTTTACTTAGCGGACTTAGAAGCAACTTAGTCGCCAACTATTCACTTAGTGCCGACCGATGAACTACTTTACTTTGAACTGCGCGGTTGGGGCAGATGTGGGACGATTTTGATGTGGTTGTTAGAAGAAGGTCAGGAGTGTGGTCTTAAAATGGATGATATCATTTGTGTGGAAGTAAGGATAGCACAATCAAATTACTACACATACACAATCTTACGCCTTTTTTTCTCACGGCAATAGGCAGTAACTACCCCCAAATTCCTGTGTTATGGTGTCTAGGCTCTCTAGACACCACAACACAGTAATCTGCGGGGTCTAGGGTTTAAATTTAGTAAAACTATTTTTTTAACATAATAAAGATATTATTTTTAAAAAGTCCTAGCACATGAGTAGTAGGTACTTTGAAGAGATTAGGGTTGTCCCTAATGTCTTCAAAGTTAGGGTGAACAGGCTTCTTCTGGGTAAGCTCACTCCATCGTCGACTTTGTCTCTAACACCTCTGACCTAGACTAGAATCAAGAGCAAACCCATCACGAATAAAAAAAGTTACCCTTCTATCACCAGACTCCCACCCACGATTGTCAATTTGATTCTTCATCCTCCAAATTACCACATCGCCGTCTTCCTGGTTCTGGTGGCACTGCAAGTGAAGTTAGCTGGCACGATGCAATGTTCTAGCGAGAAGGCTCGATATGCTAACGTTATTACGCGCCGCACCTACGAGGCTACCAGGAAAACATACTTTTAATTGTCACTTAGAACGTACAGGAGCTAAGAATATCGAGTGTTTCTTTAAATATGTGTCTTCATGTCTTGTGCCTCGGCTAGGATCGAACATTTTATACTTATTGACAGCTATTAATGTGATTCAAATAAGAATCGATCTTCAAGGTTAAGAGAGGAGCTCGTGGCTAAGTAATAACAGCCACACGGATCGATCTTCAAGGTTAAGCAACGCTTGCCGAGGTCGGTCTGTGGATGGGTGACCATCTTAACATACCGAGATTCCTCCGTGCGTCGGAAAGGCGGTGAAGCCGTTGATCCCGGCTGTCATTTGAAGATCTTTGATAGTCGTTACGGATTGTCAAAAGCCAGGAAATCTGACACCAGTCTTGTCAAGAAGTACCGTGTTACACAGTTAATGGCTTGTAGCGGTCTGGTAGGCAGCCGCTTCACGTAAAACACTGATATTCAGCTGAATCCGGTTTGACAGGAAGCCGACCCCAATGTAGGTAGTTGGGAAAAGGCTAGGCAGATGATAATGAATAAAGTGATTTTAAAAGGTTTTACAAAGGTTTCCATTAAATAAATTTACATTGTATCAGCGATGACAGCTGTCATAAAGTATTTTTGATGTCACTTTGTCTAGAACCTCGTATTATGATTATGATTCATATCTAGATTTTGCCGCAGATGCGCTTTAGTCATACGTCGGTTAGTTTGAGGACAGAAAACAACCTAGAATTGTTTACAGCCTATTTTTATTTTATTTTTTATTGAGTAGGGTAATCGTGCGACTAACTCACGTTATGTTTCATTAGATCAAGAGGTACTCTACACAAACTTACGTTCTCCCGGCCACTGGGTACATACTAATAGATTTGCAACTCTGTTCTGTATCCGAGTGTACTTTACGACTAACAATTTGTTGTTTCACAAGCGATAAATGAATAGATTTTTTTGTTCTGCAAATATAGAAGCGGTAAAATAAACGAACGCTATTCATGTTTGTCCAGACGCTAGTACATCAGGCTACCCGAAACTGTCAAATTTTCCCAATCACCCTTGAACCTAATATTCTAGCGATAAAGTTGAAAATCTATTGGAAAAATTTGACAGATTGTTGTAGCTTGATGTGCTGGCGTCTGTACATACAGCGGTCAATCACAATTTAAATTCCTAGCTACAAAAATAAGTAAAAAGATACTTGTATCGTAGGAGTTTCTCATGTTAGTTGAATCATCATCATCAGCCGAATGACGTCCACTGCTGGACATAGGCCTCCCCCAAAGGGGGGGTTTGCCATAATCGCCACGCTTGACATGCGGGTTGACGATCGTAGTGTAGCTGTTGCAATGCACAGAGAATGCTGCTGCCCATTCTCTGGTCCCTTTGTCATCTCTTACGACACCTACGGCAATATGACAACTTAAATTTCATACAGTTTAAATTCAGGAGGCATTATGTTAGTATCAAACCAGCTGCAATGCAAAAAAACAATGAGATTTTACCAATAGAGATGTCACACTAATTATAAAGAAATAAAAACAAGGCAAAATTCTACAACCTCTAGCGTCGTTCGAATTTCGAACGGACAACACTGATTGATTCGTTCTCTCGTTACTTGTCTCTTTCGTCTAGGTGGCAGAGCTGCAATAGCGCGGCGGAGATTTTTGAGTGTAATAAAATTTACGAGTCTCCATTTTAACAAATTAAACAGTACTTATAAATAAAAAGACACATTATTTTTACCTTGTGGCACTTTCTTAACGCAAAACTTGGTAAGTATTTCTTTTTTTTAATCCACTATCCCGCTACGTACGTTCGAATCGCGGCCAGACGCCAGAATGGACTGAGTTGCCACAAGGGATATACCCTGTGTTTGTATTGCCGCGTAACATCATTGGCAATCACTGGCCGATGGAAAGTAGCTTCTAGATTCTAACAGATTGTTAGGTAAATCTTTAGTTCTGTACTTAAAGTAATAATAGAGAAAACAGGATACATATTAAGGAGAAAACAGGTTTGGCCACCGTCCAGAAGTGGACAATAGCTTCTTTTACGATCAAATAAACACTGCATTTTATTAGACTGCGCTAAACAAATGCAACTCTAATAAAAATAAAAACAAACTTTAATAACAACCAATTGAAATTCAAAGCAGGCAACGCAAAGCTTCAAAAACAACCAATCAGCGTGCGTTATTTGAACCATTCGAGATTCAAAATTAGCGCGATTGTGTCATGAAACCCACTGACCACTAGACAATGGCCGCAGGTTCGTTTGCACGTTATTTAAGTCACAGTGGATCGGGGCCCAATTGGGGCCATCCACTGCTGGCTCGATTGCTTTGTTAGTCCCGATCGGACCCACATGACGCGCAATGGACTGAATGTAAAACTTGATTAGGAGCTGTCGTTAGGTTTGCACGTGCTAATGACTTTGTTGGCGGGTGAGGTTTGTAAAGCATAGTGTGGTGTGTGGGCTCATCAAGAGATTTTGTGTGGTAAACAAAAATAAAATGCCATTTTACTGGCTTCGGTTTTGAATACCGCCAAAGTTACTAATCTGGGTTGATGATGCCCACATTTTGAGAGAGAACTACAGGTACTTGCTCACTTGAATCGACCTTTTAACCTACTCGGGAAATGACAGTTTCCCTTAAACATAAGTCTATCCCAAACCTTCAAATCTTACTTCATGAGGATCTCGAATTCCTTCCACTTTTATAATTTATCTCAGACCCAACCCAACCACAGTAACATCAACATTAACAATGCACACAACCGGACACCATACAACTTCTCACTACAAATATAACGCAACGAAATTAAAGGCCCTAACTAGGCTACATAAGGCGCAGTTCGCACGAACCGCTAGTCGCTCTCACTACATGCGACTTGCAACGAGCATCTTAATTTGAATAACAAAGGTTGGCTGCATGCGGCTGAATAATTAACTGCCTACAAATTATTGCGACGTCGCTTTTGACGACACCGGCGCGGTTGTACCGCTGCAGTAGCGTACGCCTAATGTTGGCTAATTATTAAATATAATTGAGGAGAACTTAGATAATGTTCGTTGGTATTTTGAGAGTCAGTTTGGTGGGAAAGTGGAACATTTTGTGCAGGGACGGGTGTCTGATTTTTATGGGAATAGAAATTACTTAATGTTGCATGAGATTTAAATAGTTACGAGGTTCCGTGTGTTCTCTGATAAATTATTTTTAAGGAACCGGTAGCAAAATCTATACTTAACTTATTGCTTTATTTAGTATAACTTAACCACTGTTTTGTGCTAAGTTGTTGTTTTATATTTTTGGGCTTGGTTTGTGCGTATTTGCGTTAGTCCTAAGCTGTTTTCGTGAGATTGTTTTATTTATTCACAATATATAAATGTGAAAACGTGTAAATGGCCATATTTTAATGTAAATTAAGTTAATTCAAATAATAAAATAAAATAAACCCTGAAAGTAACTCTGTGTGTCTGTTTGTCACCTCTTCAAGTCTTACCGACTGAACGGAGTTAGATGAAAGTGGCACACGGGTAGACCATGTCGTAAACTACCCCACCGAAGGTGTCCCCACGTTGCCGTCGTGGTGGGGCTTGTGCGTCTCAGTGATCTTGGAGCTCTGCCGGTAGAGTTACTCATGCTGGAAAGGTCCAAGTGAGAGACTAGACAAAGAGGGACACACACACTAGGGGCACACCGTTCGGAGACTTGAAAATTTTTCAGGTTTTCGGACGGTGTGCGTTTCAGAAGGAATCTTGCTCACTGCTCTCTGGTACGCGTCTGATCATCAGACGTGACTGTGAGTGCAGTGAGCAAGCAGAGGGAGAGAGGGACCCTGTGAAAGGGTGAAGGAGATAGGGACCGCACCCTTAAAAGGACAACAAAACTATGAAGAAGACAGACGCAAAAATATTACCCCAGGGTGGTACCAGCTGCTCAGCAGCTGGAGAATCCACCACGCTCCCTTCGGGAGCGTCATGCCCCTCGTATTCTGGGGAGGGCAACG
>NDFZ01004370.1:0-28544 GCA_002192655.3 Mamestra configurata
AAACGTATAGCTAAAGTTAAACTTAGCTGCCTTATAAATACTAAACTCGATTCAACGAACTGCTTAGATTGTGGTTTCTTGCTGAACTTATTATGATCACAAAACTTTGAAATCTGAAATAAGTAGGATAAGGTTGGTAGAAAATATACCATCCATTCCATGGATGGTATGGATGGTATATTTTCTACACACAATGCACAAGAGTTTTCAAAACTTTAATGCCGATTTAAAAACAAACTATTTTGATCCCAAAATTACAACGGGATCACTTTTCGATGGGATCTGGTTTAAATATAAATTAAATGATACGATCTATGAAGATATTCCTTTGAAATATGTACTTAGAAAACGGAAGTATTTTGAGTCAACGTTAAATATTATAAACTCAAAGGGAAGACTCAGTTTCAAGGCAAGGGGACGTTTCCTCCATCGATAAGGGGCCCACGGTCACAAGACTAGAGATACGGTCATTATACCTGACGCGCAAACTTCAGATTAAATTAAATGAAAATATATATCAATGAGAAATGCCAGTTACATCATTGCACTGGATACTGTTGTTTAATGTTGGAAATATTGTTCCAAAATACCAATTCACTGTCGTTTCATGACGCGACAAACAACGTCAAAATAGCGTATCCCGGGATTTTTCTACAAGCTGAAAATAGAGTGGCAGTTTTCATTAAAGAAAATTATTAAGCCAAGCACAGTTAGTTTTGATCCTTTCTACTATTGTTTAAACAAATGTGGATATTCAGTAGCTTCCAGCTAATTACTTACTCATTTAAACGAAACATCATCCCAATGAAATTTTTCAAGTAGAATTTCATTAGCATAGATAGGAAATTTCACGTTAATTAATAGTCGCCGTAGCTTTGAGAAATGAGGGTTACGTCTGACCGCTTCATTCTCGTTTGACATGATTAATGGAATAATGCCACGCAACCACTACCTCACAGTCATGATTGAATCTGTTTTGAATATTATTCCAATCATACTTTTCTCACTAATTGATTTCTGTTTCTAGCATTTCAATTGTAATGCCGTATGCACTAACAATGCAGTGTTAAAACATAAATACAAACCAAATTCACGAGTCAGCGATAACCACACGAATCCGAGTTCTTAAAATAATGTAGGCAGTAACATCAAGTACTGTTAACGTAGTGAAAGCCTTTGTTTTGTTAATTACTGAGCTCGGGGCAGTCCGCACCTGCTTTCACCACACCAGAATAAACTGTGCGACTAAATTTCCTCTGTTTAAATTAAAAGATACTCGTGACCAATNAGCCTTTGTTTTGTTAATTACTGAGCTCGGGGCAGTCCGCACCTGCTTTACCCACACCAGAATAAACTGTGCGACTAAATTTCCTCTGTTTAAATTAAAAGATACTCGTGACCAATAGTTACTTCCGCCCGCAGAATGGAATTTCAAATTAACTCGAATTTTGGGAAAACTTTTAAAATTCAGTCGGTAACCATCTGTAAAGAGTAAAGAGCCTCTGTAAATGATGACGTTAATAATTCCATTATAGGGGCGCCTATAAATTCTTCGGGAACACTTACCTTTGGTATAGACAGTAGTTAGAGCGAGTAATGGAACAGAAAAGCTACTGTGGAGGAATCATTGAAGTTACGATCGATGGCGACTACTCACACTACGACCCGGGAACTTGTTTATATTTTTGTCTGTAGACCTGAGACTTAATTTATATTAAAACCTTTGTACGTACTAACGACGTATTAAGGCAACGTAATTACATTTTGAAGGCTCTGATCCAATAAACTATATGTACTCCACCATCATTTATTATCCCTGTCTCCTAATACCAAGAAATTAATTTGTCGAAGAATTTCTGAACAAGTGTGCTGAAGGCTTCTCTTATGAAATTCCGAAGTCGTACACAGATTAAGATTAGTGATGGATTGGCATGATATAATTACAATTAAGATCTACATTTTCTTGTGTCTAGGAGCTGAGATATTTTGGAGCATAGGCGTCAGGCGAAAACTTATTGATGTTGGAATTTAGATTGTAATGTGGTTCCAATATTTACCTTTTAATTTTGCTGATAAAATACAGACAAAGTTTCAGTATATGAAAAATTTTTAGTAACCTGTGAGATAACAATTTTTGATGTGGTATCGAGTATCAAACAACGCTACGCTTTACTACTACGAGCTTTGCTTTTTGTGAAACGCTACGCGCCTATTTGTGCTACACGTTACGCTACAATTGCGCTGTTACTACGCGCTACGCGAAATATCTACTACGAAAATATTGAAGTACTATTTTCGAGAAATGTCAAAAATGCCACATTTATTCCTATTCCTGGTTATATACCTGAGTCTAATGATACCTCACCTAACGTCTAGACTAGAACGTGTAACAATACAAAAAAACGCACTCCACAACTTGTGAAGTGCGTGCCATTGTAACAATCGTAGGACGTAATCACATTAGTACTTGAGGTGAGACGGCGACGCGTGCGCTATCACTGCCGGGGGCGAAGCGCCTGGAGAGCGTGGAGCACCCTTAGCGTCCCCCCTGACACAAGCCCTACCCTTAATCAAACTACGCAGTTAGTCCTGGCCCTTCAACCACCTTAAAAGGTGGATGAGCCCCCGTTGTATCGAGACGAGGAAAATTTTTTAAGAGAATTTTTAAATTTTATCTAACTTTTATCCTTTGAGGTTAATTTTTATGAGAGCACCATGTACTTATGGGACAAGCTTTTGAAACAGGTACCTACGTGCTTAAATTATTTATTTTATATCCGCATGAGTAAACTTTATAGTTAACGTTAGAACGGAAGCCATAGCTTTTTGTAATTTCTTTTTTGATAACGTAAACTGATTGATTACAATTTACGCTGTTTGTAACACATTTTACTGATACTGTTTTTACTTAAAATCTGTAATACTTCTCAAATATTTTTGGTTTCGTTTATAAGATTCTTCTATACCTACGTAAAAATTTTTGATAGGCCCCTTTTTTTGTTTTTCAATTTCACCTAAAGCTAAAGCTAGCTTTTGATAATATGACACGAATAAATTCAACGTGCCATTTTGTACCGGTACTGCCGATATTTTTTATACTTTTCTGGGAACCAGGTTCCACTGAACCAAAACGACGCCGGGAAATAGGAATTCCAAAATCATAAAAGCCTTGCGATTCAATATTCCTAACAAGATAGAAATAGTTTCATAATTTTATTTCAGAGGTTCAAACGGTGAAACAGAACAAATTGGAACTTGTCAGCATTTTGTTAAATGATTAATCTTAAATTAAAAAGCTACTTATTACAAAAAACTTACGAAAATACATAAAATATTTATTTTTCCCAACAAAATTAAATCGTAAAGTAGAAAGTACTTTCAGAAAGCTTACTCGGTATCTACCCACAACACAATAATTTAGATTGTGTTGTGCACAATAATTTAAACTGTGTTCACACACATTTACTATTACATTTGTCCGCGAATACCACAAATATGTAGGTAGAGCTAGCCACGTCGGCGCGCGGTCCCAGAGTGTGCCACAGCTTCCTAGCCGCCCCGCAGTCCCACGCAATTATAATGGAGCACAGAGGATTAGCTACACAGTTCATTTAAATAAAACTACTAAAAGACAAATGTACGAGTATAGTGCATAGTGGGACACTGCGGACTGAGCTTCGTTTATTGTCACTTTACTATATTAAAGGAGCCTTTTGTTGATTGGCTGGACATTTGGCCAGAGTCTTTCAAACTTTAATTTATGGTTACGACACGTGGACATCTTAAGTGATAATATGGTCGACAATGTTGCACGCTTGCCAAGAAGTTACTTGTTCACTGCAGAAGCGTATTTTTCCTTAGGCCAAGAGGGTCATGGTCCTACCCGAGGTGCTAGAATTTTCAAGCTGGCTTTGCTCGCATTAGCATGTGTTTCGTTACTTTTATTAAATATGCCATTGATTCACACAGGATTTGAAGGTACAGTCAGTTATAGCAATTAACTGACCCACCTTTGCATAAATGGTTGAGATTTTTTAGAATACTTATCGATAGAATTTTATAATTATTTTATATTATTATCATTTGAGCAAAGTAAATAAAATATAAAAGAATTATAAAAAAACATCGATTCGTATTCTAAAATATCTCAACCATTTATGCCAAGGTGGGTCAGCTAATTACCATGTACCAGTAATGAGTTCTACCCTCAGAGGAAAACATTATGAATCTGTTGCCAAAGCACTTTGTAGTTATGGACAGAATATCCACCTTGTAGTTTAGTCACTACATAATGACAATTTTCTAAGTGACCTTTAGAAGCAAGTCTCCTTACGGCGTTTCCCTCCGAACCGATTTGTATTTGCTTAGCCATGAAACTGCTTGAATTTCACATCTTATACGGATGGAAGTATCTTTAAGCTCTATTAAAAGCTCAAGATACGAGACCTTGCTGGCTTTTTGCTTATTTACTTAAGCTGTATGTAAATGAAGTCGGTAAGAACATTATTCCAAAGAGCGTGTGTTTAACAGGCACTCAAGATACGTTTTTATTTTTCTCTTTGTGTGAAGGGAAACGGCTTCGTTATTTTTTAAGTCTTACAAAGACTTAAGAGTTAAGCTAGAGACTATTTCTCAAAGAAATTTTCTATGATAGGGTGCCGCGTGTTTAGACTACATAAATAATACAGAACGCCAGTGCTGAAGGGAAAAAGTCATAAATTAAATATCAAAGAAAGATTTTAATTGTAGTATATTAGCTTGCTTCTTTGCACGCGGCTATGCTTGCGTTACTTAATAGATTTTGGCAAAAAATGTAGCCTAAAACCGTCTCCAGGGTTCTATCTATATCTGTACCTTAAATATCAAAATCGGTTGAGCGATTTAGGAGTGAAAGCACGCGCTCGTGTACAAACAAACAAAGTCAATGTTGCATTTTACTTTCTTAGCTAGTTTTTTTTCTAAAAATTTCGGACACGTATTTCTTTATTATTTAAGAAAAGTCCGCGTGTTACTGATAATAATTTAACTGATGGACAGTCAATTTCAATCCCGGAAACATCCCTGTAAAACGGTATGAAAATACAACATTTGTATATTTGAGTAGACAATAGGTATCCACCTCTTTCCCTGGGGAATAAAAGAAATTCATCTCAGTAATAACAAGCTTTCATTATCCAGTTGTAAATATCTAAAATGGTTTCCTATGACGGAATCTTCCGCTTCTATCTAGTACTAGCTTTAGCCCGTGACTTCGTACGCGCATATCTCGTTGTTTTCCCGTTCCCACAGGAATTTTGGGAAAATCTCTCAGTGCTCCCTTATACTCCCCAAGNCCTTTCCCTGGGGAATAAAAGAAATTCATCTCAGTAATAACAAGCTTTCATTATCCAGTTGTAAATATCTAAAATTGTTTCCTATGACGGAATCTTCCGCTTCTATCTAGTACTAGCTTTAGCCCGTGACTTCGTACGCGCATTTTCCGCGTTGTTTTCCCGTTCCCACAGGAATTTTGGGAAAATCTCTCAGTGCTCCCTTATACTCCCCAAGGATTTCAGCTTTATTTTATTTCAGCTTTCTACGACCAGTAGTTTCGGCTGTGCGTTGTCTGTCAGTTAGTCAGTAACGGAAGAATTTTATATATATTGATGATTTCAAGGAGAACCTAGCATCAACATTTTTCAAATTGAAACATTTTGCTATTTTTTTTTATCATAAGATACTCTCTGAAGAACTGAGGTTATTTGTTTTATTTAGATATATTTTAGTTGGTACCTACCATCAAATAAGCGATATCGTTTTAATCAGCAAAGTACTTTCAAATTAATAATATCCTAGCGTTCGTATCCTACCTAAATGTTAAACCATTAATAAAAGGATCTCTGAAAAGTTGGATTTGCCGATACGAGTCTCATATTGGAATACCATAGAGTAAAAGTAACAGAAGTCCATCTCTTCAACAGAGAACTTATTTTCCTAGTCGTTTAGCTGCATGTTATCGGTTTGGTCGAAATCAAGTAATACATTTATCAACGAAAAAAAATTTTCCATTCCCGTATAGCCTTCCTATCATATACCAAAAAAATATTTTCCAAATCCGACTGGTAGTTCCAGAGATTACCGCACACCGTACCGATTATCAAACAAACAAACCATTCAGCTCTATTATATTAGTATAGACTTTAAATGCGAAATTAACGTATGTGGATGAAACGAGGCACACGGATAGCACCACGAAGGCCTGAAATAAGGTTTACGACACTTTTTATCCCGGAGAAACTGGTAAAAACTAGTTTATCAATAAACACTCATTCCTAGACTGTATGCCCTATTTCCTTAGGCCTACCTCTTCCTTGTCCTTTCATGGCATTAGTAAAAAAACACTCATTCGAAGGCAAACTGCCCGATAGTTATGACGACAAGATAGCTCAATAAAACCGTTCCTAATAGTTGACCAACTAAAGTCGGTCGATGCCCACTAACCTATTTTGTTTAGTGTTTATGATCACCCGGACCTAGGGTGGACCTTCTTTTATTATATTTAATGGTATTTGACCACATTATCTCGGCCATTCTGAACTACGACCTGTTTATAGCCCTTAATCCTCGGATAGGTTACACAGTCCAGATACTTTTAATGGAAAATCGGTTCTTTACTATAATATTTTGTGGGAAAACCAGGATTTACTTACAAATAAATAAAATACACATGAATTATAAACGTATGTATGATACGGTTATTTGGAAAACATTGAGAGTACTCCTATGTGGAAATCAAGCGTGATGATATAAAGAAAAACAGGTGTCCAGAATTGCAGTGGCTTTATTTGTTTATTTATATTTTTGCAGAACTTGGTACCAAAAGTAAGTTGGAGTACTTTCCTCAATATTGATGTCAAGTCGTATTTTAATATTGGCACCGAATGCATTGTACACTAACGGGCACTCCGTATTAATTAGTCAAATATTTGGAATATTTTCTCCTCAAAATGTAAAAATAAAATAAAATCAAACAAAGCTGGACCCAGCATCCGAACAGTATTTTTAATAACAGATTACGCAACGCAAATTAATTAATAGGGTAGCGTCGCGAACCGGAGCATATTTTGTTACCATTTCCCAAAATGAGTCATGAATAAACAAGACTATTTCTGCGTAAAAATGTTGTTGTCAATCGTCTGATACTCGGCGATGATTCCCTACCCTAATGGACATACACTCAATTAGGTTTTACTGCCGCACCGTCATTCAATTTAATGCCTAACACCGACCGCACCGAGCAGGTACCTATTTATTTTTATTGACAACAACAAAAAAGAGGAACAAAGTTTTATACAACACAACATTTGTATAATAAACCTTTGCTATTTAATATTCCATTGCGGGCTAAAACTCGTTGTGTAAACTTTACTTTTTAGTTTTATTCCAGTCTAGCCAGATTTGTGTGGCTTTGGCCGCAGACCTCGTTTAACCTTTTGTGCGATCGAAAAGGAATATCTAAAGAAATGCGCTGAGTTTCATATTTGTAAGTGAAAATGTCATAGAGGCAAAGGATTGAGACGCAGCTGGATTAAGTATTTGAGTTATAAAGTTTAGCTAGCGATGACTTTACGTACCTTTAGTTTTATGTTATGAATACACCTACATACCATTTATAATTAAAACAGCACAATAAAAAAGCGCAAGGCTTTAAAAATTGTATGAAATATCACCTATTAAAAAACATTTTCATGAATGTTACAGGGACTGGTTGATAACTGAAACTGTTTTCAATTTATTTTCGAAAAGACAAAAATAGGCAGAAATAACTGGCACAAACATATCGTGTAGGTAGGACATGCAACCTACTGGAATTTTCATAGTTTTTCCTCAAATATTGTCATTTTATTTATCTAGTGCGACAGGTAGAATGTCGGTAAACACATTGTTACGCCAGTCACGTTAGCATTAGTGCCGATTCCTTTTTATTTATACGTCATATAACATTAGCTTTAATAAAAATAAGTGCCTACTTAAATGTAGGTGCAGTCCATAAAGTGTTCAATAGGTATAATGTACATTTAGGGCCTCTATACACGATATGGCTCATCGGTTTGACTGTGATTTTTTTTTTAAATAAAAGCAAAGAAAAACCACGACACAGTTACAGTTCAGTAACGGTATCGAATTTATGTTAAAACAGTCAGAATACACGAAGCCTGTCAATACAACACCACGAAAAAAAAATATGACGGCAAACGTAAGTCTTGACGCAACCACTTCCGTTTACACACTTGAGTTATTGGAGCGTCTAGTGGTTAGTATGTTACAGCCCTTATCCTCATTCTAATGTACCTATTTGATCGTTCAACTTTGCTAATAAACGTTAGAACAATGATTTCAACTGAGCTTGGCGGTCGATGTTACACCAGAGTGAATAGTTTCCCCGTTGCCACTCCGCTAGAAGTATTTGTCTAGATATGTGATTATTGCCGCACGCAGGTAGGGTCAGGAAACTATAATTAGACGTTATTTGTCACATAAATCTGTACCATATATTTACGCGGCGAAAAACATCGATGGGAGCGTACCGCATATTTAATAGTTATATACGGTATTTTATCATGAGGGTGTACGTTAAGTTTGAAACTGTCAATGTTCACATTTCCTTTCTAGTATTGACATTACAATGGACCTGTCTACTAGCAATAAAACATCAACTAAAATGACCCCCAGAGATTATTTTACTGTTAAGTATTAATTGTCACACGACATGAATTCCTAACACGGCTTTTAGATTGTAATAAAAGTCGAGGATCATAAACGTTAACGACTGCGTCATTTAACTTCGATTAAAAAGAAAAGTCATAAAAAAGGGCCATTGCCAGTTGCTGAATTCGTGCGAATTTTATGCCAAAACATTTTAGATGGCGAGTTTAAAGCAACCACAATTCCACTACAGAGTACGACTTTTGTTCAGTAATGGCTGGGAATACTGAATACTCTCTACAGTTTATTATAGTATCAGGGCCCGCGATTTATGCTAATTAAGCAATTTAGACAATATATTTAATTAGAGTTTTTTATCCCCTTAACTGAAACTCTGTTGCACTAATGAATGCCGTAAACAGTATCCATGTTTTTCGCGTGCGCTACAAATTAAAAGGGGACAGCTTACACAGCAAATTCGTGCCTTTTTTCTGTGCAGCTTACCGAAGATAAAACTCCGTATGTAATGCTCCCAATTTTTATTTTATACTAGCTTTTGCCCGCGACTTTGTCCGCTTGGAATAGTTACTTTGGGCAGACATTTTTAGTTTAAGATTATGAAGTTTAGTAAAGTTTCAGTCAATGCTAGTGAACAGATGTCCGACGCGATTCTTTAAATTGGCATAACTGTTTTATTTATGAACCCATTAACATGAATCAAACACTAAATGTTAAGTGAAGCACACAATATATTAGTGAAAACCACATCTAAATCGGATAATATTAACGTGCACAAACGTACAGACAAACAGACAAAAATTCTAACTCTAATCATTGTTTTGGGTGCCATTTGCGTTGATAAAGGTCCGAACAATATTTTTTCTCATATATCTTCCATGTACATACAGCGATCCGTTATAATTTTATTATATGTATAGATGAAGATATATAGATTTTTTCGGTGCCATTTGGATTGTGTTTGGATATTTGTAGTTTATTAAGCTATCCGTAACAACCAATTTTTTAATAACATATCTGAACAAATTCAAGATTATAGTTTTACCGGACGTCAATTTTACATTTAAAGTTTTCCTTTTGTGAGTATGTTTTTTCCCGGAACGTATTGACTTTTTCATCAGAACCATTCATTAGCAGGTATACCAAAGAATATGCCCATCGTTATCTCATACATAATTACTAAGGCTTATGAATGCATATCGTCGTTGCCGACAGTACAAACACTGTACCTAGAATACCTACTAAAGCTCTTTAGCATGAAAGCTCGGACACTTCCGATTTCTAGAGCTCCCTCTATGAATTTCAAATGTCTGTGTTAATAGGCGTCGGCTACTTTTAAATGTTCCATTATTCAGTATGGAACTTTTCTACCCGACTAAGTAAATGGCAGCAGAATTGGCTTCGGCCATTTGTTATTCAAAATCGAATGTAATGCCTACATTTTACAAGTTTAGTATCGATTTTGTGGAAATTAAATGGCAGCTCACTAGATAAAAGTAAGTACTTTTTCAATTAAAAACGGGTTACAAAATAATGTATTAAATTTGAAACCTTCTGTGAAGGACGTACCCGAGAAAACTGACCATTTCGAGCCTTGGAAACATGGCAAATTGTTCCACCATTTGGCGCTCGTAGACAAAAGTAAAGAAAAAATACACAGTCACTATCTAAGCGTCTAGATACCTACAAAGATAACACGATGGTCACAGCCAGTAGGCCAGAAACCTACTCCTACCTTAGCTAGCTGAAATTTTAGTCTAAGTTTATAATATATTTTAAATACACGGATATATTGCAAACTATCAAATTCAAATGGGATTTGTTGCATTTAAAATTATGTGTTCACAATATTAGGGGAATTTATAATCTAAACAGGATTTATTCAATCTTACAGTGTTTGCAGTAATCCGGTGACATTTGCATGCCAGTTCTGGGACAGAAAATACTGTACCTTTATTTTCTTCGATATTGGTTGTTCCTACAAGTGAACTAGCTTACTAGGCGCGTGTACGTGGTTCGATTAAGCACAGTTAAGCTACAAGTGAGCAGCGATACCAATTTATGACACTTGATATGTACGTGCCGAGGCACGGAGGCCACATTAAGCCGTCGGTTGCGCTTCATATGTCTGAGTGGTGTTCGTCATTTAGGCGCGTGGGCTCTCAGAGATAACTTGGAAGCGAGTCTGCACTCTGCTTTGGTTAAGATCATTTTTGGCTTCGTCTTTGAATTGTTTAAAATAAACAACTTTAATGCTACGTCTTTTTGGAAAATCAAATGTAACTTCCCATTTTGACTTTGCAGTCGATTCTTATACGATTTCCATTGCTTAATGAGGTTAGAAGTTGTATACTTGATGAAATATTAAATAGTACGTAAGTTACCTAAATATTCAGGCTTTCATAACGTTTTTTGGAGACGACATTAGTTATTTACATTCGGGTAAAATCACTTTGTACCGTGCCATAATAGTTATTTATGATACTAGTGTGGTAAGTTGGTTTTAACAAACGAGTCCGTCTCGGGCTTACCATAGTCACGAGTTTGTAAATATCAATTTCCGCACGTGTGTCATCATAGATACATGTCGGAAAGTCGAAACAATCTTTGACGTTTCTGAAAAATGGCGCCATTTTTCAAATGCCGCCACGTGCGCGTGATTAAAATTAGAATAACCATCTTTCGTCTCATTTTAATATGAAAGTGAGACAAACGTATTGAGCAAAAGCGCTTCTAAGGAGGTTTGATTATCCAGCTTATTTATTCTCGTAACGTGAAACTCCTTGGTGGAATTGTTATATATTTTTTATGGATACAAAAATAAATTAAACAAAACCGAAAAAAACCGTAAAGGATACGCACGGCGCTATACAACGAGGAGTGTGGTAAAACAGCTACTTAGATAGATATTTAACCGCACGTTCCATTGTATGGTGCGTAATTTTTAACTTTCGAACAATGCATACAGGCTTAGTAAATGCATTTTTTGAGAAAATGTGTTAAAAATTTAAAACGAACTTCTTATTAAAGACAAAGAAACTACTGCTGAAAAGCCTAGTTTTAGGACGTACGTGGCTGTGTCCTATAAAATAAGTTGGTTACAAATATTATTTATAATCAACGATATGTCAAAGGGCAATGTAGCGCAGTATTTTAGGTTTAAAAAGAATTGATAGAGTACGGAACACCACGCTGCGCTCCAAAACCGGTATCATTGACGTAGGCAAAAAAGCTGCCAGGCTAAAATGGGACTGGGCGGGTCACACCAGCCGCATGCATAATGACCGCTGGGCAAAAGTCTCCACGCAATGGGTACCTGAGGATGGACGGCGTCGCCGAGGCCGGCCCAGAAAGCGGTGGCGAGATGACTTGAATGCACACCGCGAAGGCTGGTTCGAGGTGGTGCAAGAAAAGAATGTCTGGAAGGATAGGGGGGAGGCCCAGCAGTGGGACACAATAGGCCAAGAAAAAAAAAAAACAAAATCAACGATAATGTAGCTATTCGAATAACTACTCTCTCAAACACGAGTAGTTCTTGACCAAGTCTCAATGAATAAGTAAAAGAAGCACTCAACTAGTCCATAACTAAATAATTTATAAAGGGTGCGTACATTTCTCAAAGGTATTCGTAACGAAGTGGGACATGACGAACTAACTCTTCACAGCATCGCACCCGCATTGAAAATTATGGGAACCCCACATAATTATGGAAAGTTACTTCAAATGTATGCGAGCAACCCTGGGGAAAGGCACATATAAAAATCCGAAAGGCCTCACATTTTATTTTCAAGGACGACGCAAAGGGTTTTGATAGTTGTAACTAAACGATTTGTATGAGGAGAGCAGAAGCCCACTAAAGTCAGTTTTGCTCCTACTCGAAATAATATGATTGATAGTTAAATCGCGTTTCTGGTTATCCCCATTGCACCTCCCACTATTTGTCTCTGCATCACCCAAAGGTTGAAAGGTAGAAAATTTCTAAGGCAGTAATTCCGCCTCTGTAGATTTGTGTGCGTGAAGTATAAACTAAATAGTTCATAACAAATACTATTCCGAAACCATTGACCAAACCCAAAAACATGTCGATATTAACCGTCGAAGTAATAATATTTGTAATTCATGTTTAATACCCAATCACGCGCCTATCTAAACGGTTATTAGAATTCAAGGTACAGTCGTGAAGACATTTACTAACATAATTACTTTAGATTAACCCATTAGTCCTACCCTAATGTCGTGTAACTATAATTTTGTTGTTGTAAAACGTCCAAATTGCTGAACATGTTAAACGCAACATTATTCGCTAGTGGGTTAGCTTTGCGACCATATATTTGGCGGCGGCTAAAACCGCTTAAACATAAGACTAAGCGCGCACATAAATTTTTTAAACGCTTTTAGTATCCTCGTAGACCATACGATCTCATTTCTGAGTACATTCACTAGATAAAGTGAAGTGAGTGCCTGGAATTTATTGTAGGGGCCATTGTGAAGCCCATCGTGCGTGCTTCCGACTGTGTAGCGGATACAATAAGAATTGATATGTGTAGTACGCTCGTGCGACAGCAATATGCACTATTTTATTTCAATGCAGACGCGGAATGTAGTGGTGCTGCTATTATTTCTGTGTTTGCTAACCCGTAACTTTGTTCTGAACTGTTGTTTGCCAATAGGAATTCACAGTTATTATTTGAATGATTCGTTTTATGTCATATTTAAAGTGAAAAAATAGTTAAATTTTTATACGTAATCGCAATTAGGCTTTCCAACAGAGCTTTTCCATTAATTATTGGGCGCTTGTAAGAAAATAATGTACATATTTCGTATCCATTTAAATGTAAAATAATGTACATATTTCCAAAATAATGTAGGTACATATTTCGTATACATTTAAATGTAAAATGTATTATTAACATTATAATGGTTAGTCACGTGAATAACAATTGCACAGAATCCTTTTGAATCATTACCGTCAGTTGCAGTTATGGAATATTGTCCCAGAAATAAATTCAATTAAATCGACAAAGCGTTACTTGAATGGGCATTATTTTTATGGTTAATGAGGTTTTGTCGCAGTATGCTAACGTGAAACGTCTCGTGTTATTTCGATTATTGTAACTGATCTATTATTTCAGCACTCATAAAATGGCGTCATGAAATTCGACGTCGTTGATTCGTCACGCGAGGTGTTCTCGGAATCTATGCGCCTTTACGTTGGGTTTAAGTACACTTGTGCCTGCCGAATATACTCTTTTTATCGTGAAACTTTCGCCTTTTGTTTAGAGAGTACTTGTCCTAGTTCTTTATATTGCTTTCTAACTATTACGTGCATAATGATGTGAATCGATCAAAGTAGTTTTATGTTTGTGTCTAAGTCCTGTTTTTGACCTATATCTACACTTTTTTCACGTTATTTACTGCTACAAATGTAGATTAGATAGGTACTTGCCAAGTTTTGTTCATTAATGATAAATGTATTTGAGAACTACAAAATTTCATAAGTGTCAACTGAGAAGCGTAAGCATCATATTATGCCTAGCCGGCTTATGTCGGAATCGTTCCCGTATCCCATCCAAGTTTCTTGTAGCTTACAACTCAATTTCCTTCAGCAAATCCTGGATCAAGAAAGGTGTACGCTCTCGAGCTATTTTATGAATACATCATATCATCAAAATACGTAGAACACTAAGTCAATATCAGCATAAATCAATTTAGAAGGAGGCATTATGTATTTCGCCGAAGTTGGAAAAATGTGAAAATAATTCGAATTAAATCTGCGAAATGAAATGATTCCGTGTATTTTCGAGTAGGACAACAATATGGAACGTTCTCGGTGAGTGTGACAACTCTTCTCTTTAATCGTATATTCATACGGGCGACACGATATTTTGACGTGGGAATGATTATGTCAGTCGTCGTTACCAAAATGGCGGTGGTCGTCATTAAGTCGGAGTGCCCTCGTTTAAGTCCGCGGCGCGTTTACAGCGGCGGAAGGAAGGCGGGCTAAAAGCCCGGGCTACTGGTGCAGCTTGCAAATTAGCCACGCTTGCTGGAGAAACACGTGAGGACGAGCTAAGAGATTACTTTCTACGAAACAGCACAGTATTTGCGCAGGTACGTTTAAGGGCTCAGCTTTTGACTTTTTTCCCCGTTTGGAAAATTTGCGAGAATGTCCCAGTTAGCTACATGACAGCTTGTTCATAATTTTCGCTAACATGTTTTTTTTCATAATATTATTTTGTCTTCACCAAAGTAGATGGAAAGTTGTGGACTGTTTCGTATTTTTATATTTTTATTTTGATGTCACGCTAGCTAAAAGTTTTTGCGTTTGAGTTTGAAAAGTACCTACGTAGATATCAAATGTTCTTTATTTCTGCGGACTGCGGGTGCCGAATTATCTCTGCAGATTGAAAAAGAATCAGGATAAAACAATTGGAACTGAAACGTAGAACAAAGGAACGACTGAAAGTCGGGGAACTAATGGTATTGTAATGATTTCAGTATGTATTTCGAATGATTCTCACAAAATTATTGAGGTAATGGAATTACAACTTAGATAAATTGTATACCAGACATACCAGTGTTAACTGTAAAAAAGTGCCTTTAGACTTTTAACTTACTTGCAATCTGGTTTTAACCTCATTAATATTATCTTCATTTGTCTTTTAAAAGTCGAAAATAAATCGTTAATGAACATTGTATCGTCTCATGGTCCAATGCCAACGGATCGTAGTCGAAGTCAAAGTCAAAGATATATGTCGCAAATATGGGTAAGCAATTATGTGGATGTTGTACAATCGTGTAACAGTGGTTTACCATATTTTACCTTTCGGCATGTAAAAACAGAAGCAAAATACCAATATATTACAAAAATAAACAGTTATAGCAGATATACTTAGAGATCAAGTTAGAACAGACTTAATAAATTAAAATAGTAAGACACACAATATATTATAAGCATTTTCAAACAAAAAACTTTAATCCTTTTTTAAATATATTCGGAGTGAGAGCCTCTTTGAGTCTCAAATCCTTTAGTGTTAAAATCTCTTAGTGAATCTAAAATCCACGTCACCTCCGTTATAATTACTAGATGTAGGCGCCAACTGTCGTAGTGTTTTGGAATAAAATTAATTTGAATTGTCAATTTCTACCATTAGCAGTCGGGGTCACAATGTTATTTATGAAATTGTCTCGTCTTCGGCATCATTTATATGCATTTGGTTAATAATAATGCCGATCTGACATGCACCTAGGAATGGGAGATATCATCTTCCGTGTCAGCTTTACGGGTTGGCCAACGGATGGCCCATTTGTTTTTTTTTAAGGATTGGGTTTCATCAAATCACTGCTTCCGGTCTGGGCGGGAAGGAGTGTCAGACTCTTACTAACTAAAACCCACCCGTGTTCCTCCAAATGCCTTTTGCGTTCCAGGGCCGCCGTTGCTCTTTGGCACGAATTCCGCAATATAGGCTTGGGATAGTCCACGGCATTGATGCCGCGAGTAAACGAACGTGTCGTATACTTATTTACTATACGGTAATTTAGACAATAATACGTAGACATTACAAGTTCGTGACATAACATCCCGCCTTTATACTGATACCACACAAACAAAGTTACCTCTATATTATTTTATTTTCGTTTAGATTTAGAATAATACGTAAGCACAACCACAAAGCAGATGTTTTCTTGTTTTATTCAAGTAAATGAAAACAATCTGTTATTACCCACTCCCTACGTTTTTATTTTCTTTATAGCCGCAGCAATGACTTGTGTAGCAGTTTTTCTAAGGCTTGCCGAGATATTATTATACTTTTTCATACTTTTTTCACATACACACACGCATATTTTATTTTTCTTCTTTACAAGCAGTAAACATGTTTTAAACACAAGTTCTTGGAAATGGCTGTTCTTACTTATTTTAAGCTCATTGAAAAACATGGTTTTGGAAAAATGTTATTGTGTATCTTGCGTCAAATTATACGAAAGTACAGTTGAACTCAATGTACTGAAACCCAAGCAAAGAAATACATAATATACATTAAACGATCAAATACTGAAATTATTCATGGTTGTATTTAAGTGAGCATATCTTCACAAACGTTATAACTTTGTTTAATCATACTAGATATCAATAGGTACTGTCACAATTATCAAATTCACTCAAAACAAATCTTATATTAACTGCAATCGGTGAACCCGTAAAATTTTGTTTGGAAAAATCTTTTTTACAAAAAAACACAACTGACTTCAAAATTAAAAAACACTACGAAGTATAAGATAGCTTTAATTTCGGATGACGGTGTTGGTTGTTTCTTCGTAATTTAACACGAAGATTAAAGTTATTTATAGTGTTTTTTTTTATTTGGAAGTCGGTTTTTTGTAAAAAGTTTATTTTTTATTTTTATCTTTTTAGCGGTATCCCACACGTAACAACACCACTGGAAAGTCACAGGAAAACAAAATACGCAATTTCGATTACTTGGATGACATATTTTTTGATTTACATACCCAAGTACACAATCGATTTTGATGAAATATCTATCGTACCAACCGGAAAGTATATCCTTTCACTTAAAAAAAGAATTTTCATATCGGCGCAGAAATGACGGAGTTATGAGGAAAAACAACATACAACCGCATTCAGAACCTGGAGTAAGTTCTCAATTCAGTTGTATGTTTTTTTTTTAAGTCGGTGAAAACCCCAGTATTTTTTTAAGCTAAATGTTGAATTAATGGTAGATATTGCCTTGTTGCATTAAGTTGGCTCATGTATAGTAAGCATAGTAATAGTACTGACTATTGTACATCAAGTTTAAATAAGTAACATTCTCTTCTTCTTTTTTTGCTTTATCGTGTAGGAACCGTGTACGTGTTTTGATACCCAGCAGGTCTTGGGTTTTTTTTTAACAAGGGCAGATCGCCGCTACGTAGCATCACCGACACGCCGCGTCGGTGCCAAGCAGCTAAGCAGGGCAGACTTCCACCGTGTCCTCCGGGCGATCCACATAGTGGTGACTCCCGGGCATGTCTTCCCGCCGAACCCGAAACAGGTAGACCCCGAAACAACCGTGTCCGGTGAGTACCTGCCTCAGGCGGAAGGTGAAGACGCCGTGGCGTCTCTCTAGCCACTCCTCAAAGAGGTGACTTATAGGCGCAATAGTGGTGTGCCCAACCCATTACGTCTACGAAGTTTTGATAGCCAATTTAATTAGATACTGTACAAGTGGAACTTGAGACAGGGTAGCACACATAATACAGGACAGCCAGACAGATTGCCCCGTTTTTTAGATGACTTCAAAACTATGATTGTAATCCCTTACATATAACGATAAAATACAAATGTTTCAACAAGTAGCAGCAATAAATGACGATTCCCCCTCAGAGTATAGCTTGTCTGAATGTAGAACAAGTCGTCGGGGTCCAATGCTGAGAAGGATTTACCGCGGTCAAACTTAGACGTGCCTCCCGAGGGATGATCACGCTCAGCCAACCTGTAGACGATCGAACGTATGCGAAACTTATTTTATTGCTATGCTGTGATATATAATATATGTACGATTCGTAGGTATGTCTCCTAAACGAAAGCAAGAAAGATTATCAACATGGGTGAGTATCCTATGGGTATGGGTGAATGCGGATTTTTTTCAAAAGAGTCACCGCGGCCCTGGAACGCAAAGGGCATTAGGAGGATCACGGATGGGTTTAAGACGGTCGGACTTTAACATTCCCTTTCACTCCGCCCAGAGCGGAAGAAGTCATTTGATGATATACCATGCTTAAAAAAAAATGGGTATGAGTGGGCCCTATATCTACTTTAACGCATTCATGTTACAACCGAAGACCAATTCTCTTATAATACTTAAGAACGATCCTTAATTCAAGTCGTAATATCATCTCAGCGAACATCAATGTTAAAAACTTGTAAAGTGTTGAGAATTCGATGTTTTTGACAGTTCGCAACTGTGATGCGAATGCTGTCCCCTACTCCCCCCCAACTGTCCACACAGTTGAACTTCTGCAGCAATTCTCGCATTTTAAGGAACTTTCGCATGGTAACACATTTGGTTTTATATTCGGAGCATTGGGAAGGCTTATCAACGAAATTATTTCTACTTCCTCACAAAAATCAGCTACGATTTATAAAAGTCCATTTTATCTACCAGCGCACATAATAAAAAAGAGACACATTAAAAAAACGAGTGAGAGAGGTTTGGTAAACTCAATAATGACGTTATCTATCTGTCTGTAAAGAAATTTGTTGCTAACAGAAAATGTGGTCAATTCAGAAGCCATTTTGACACAGATTTCGTGATATAGATGTAATCTTCCTGCCCTTGTCCCATACTACTTGGTTAGCGAAACGTCTTTCTTCTTCAATCCTTTTTAAAAATAAACCATAAAAAAATTCATTACTCCACAAAATAATATATTTGTTCAATCACTCTTTTAGTCAAATGTCAAAATAAACGATTCCATAATTTTTTCTTTCTACTACTAGTCACTTTGAGACTGCCTCTAAACAAACTTCAGAGAACAAATCTAATACATATAATGTTTGACTCCTGGTTAAAGGGAAGCTATAAAATCAATATTCATACAGTTTAATTCTGCCTTGTCCAACAACCCGTCAATTTAATAGTTCGCTATTGACGAAAACAAGATAAGGGTGTAAACAACTTAGATGGATACAATTTACGCTGAAACTTTGCTTATAAATTTCGATTCGAAGGAAAATTGGATCCTATTCTTATGAAATTATACCTACATGTATTACCTCAAACAACCCGGTAGAGTTCATCATGTTTTCCAACTTTTTCAGTGTTCTTATTGGCTTATAGTGTCACTACACTATAAGCCAATAAGAACACTGTTAGCCAATCAAAGTTAGCTAAGTAAAGTTAGCAAAGCACAGTTCGAAGAATCTTAGAACGCTTTTGTCTCATTATACTCTTAAAGAAAAGTGTAATCTTTGACACGATAATATTGCTGCTGTAGACTTAGCTTAATTACTTTTTGTGGAATCTACCTACTACCTTCACGTTTTTTATAAATATTGTACTTATTTGAGGTCCTTAATACGACATGTTAGACAGGATCTGAGAGAAAGGAAATTTGAGCCCATTTTTTTCTCTGTCGTCACGTACTGCTGTAGCGGCATCAATGCCACCACATGAAAAATTAGGAAGCGAAATTTGTACGGTAACAAAAAGAACCGCAACGCCATCTACGACGAACTAACAACGAAATCCTGCATCGCGCAAGCAAAGTTCTCTGTGCGATTTGAACATAATACAATAGTCCGAATATCAACTATCGGGCAGTTGCCCACCAGGCACCATAACCGTCTGGAATGAGGATCCTCCCATTTTTCAGTGGGGGTAGGTGGGACTTTATTCTATGTTCCGCATACCTCTATACTACTCTGGGTATTGGAAAATCCATGCCATAAACTATATAACATACTTTCATTATACAATTGACATTTAAGCAAGGAATAGAAGGACTTACTTACGAAAGATTTTCCCCTCAGAGAGTTTCGTAGTACAAACGTCTCACATTTGAGGCATTGACATCAAAAGGTTTTTCGAAAAGGTGTGACTGATATCCAGAACGTCTTTTACATCTTAGACAGATGTTATTATCTGATTGACCTTTATCGTGTAGCCCTCAACAATAAATCCATATGTAGCGTGGGTGCTTATTATTTATGAAAAAAAAATAATTGGGAAATACGAAACAATAATACTACCGTATCTTCAACACTGCTTAGTTAGCTTAGTTTAGTGTAGATAGATTAAATATTTGTTTGATGCAAAACAAAAACAACAAAGTACACAATTCTAAAAAAAAATTAGACACCTAAACAAAAAGAAAAACAAAACGATTTCAAACATAACAAAATAGCGACAATCATTTAACCGTGGTGCCATTATGTCACACTTAGAAAAAACTGAAAGGAACAACCATTTATTGCGGTGTGCTTTTCAAGTTTGCACCAAATGGATTCCAGCTCAGCACATGTCAGGCAAATATACCTGACGCTGATATTCTGCTGGATCCCTGTGGTGTAATCGGAAGTCGGGATTTGAGGGAATTTGTGGAACTAATTACATTGATTGTGAACTTTTGCATTGGGAATCGTTCTGAAAGTGAATGAAGCATTTCATCATTCATTTTTAATCGACTTCAAGAAAAGGAGGAAGTTCCCAATTCGCTTTTTTTGTTTGTTACCTCCTAACTCTGTCATTTATAAACCGATTTGGAAAATTATTTTTATGTGAAAGGATTTATTTTTCTTTTGGTCCCATAGAAATTTCATCAAACTCGGTTGAGTAGATTGGTTTTCAAATCAAAATAGCTAAAAATATGTCTTCCAAGTATACGAAGTACGTATTTTGTTTTCCTGAGACTTTCCAGTGATGTCAGGTGTAGGGTACCACTAAAAAGTGTAAAATTAAAGACTTTGCAAAAAAATACAACCGACTTCATCATAAAAAAAACACTACTAAGGATAAAAAAAAAAAAATAACTTTAATTTCGGAAGTCGGTGTTAAAATACGAAGGAACTAAAAAGCTTTTTAAACCAAAACGATGACTTATGTTGGTAATTATTTAAGAGAGTCTGTTTATTTTAACTCTAATTAAACAGAAAAACAACAACAACCAACAGAAAAAGTAACAAACACATATTTGTTTTTTTTTCTGTTTTCCGATAATTAATCATTACAGTTTAATTTTGCACACTTTTTATGTGTTCTAAATGTATTTTTGTTTAAATTTGTTCGCATGGTCTAAACGAAATACACAATCCTGATCAGTATTCAGTGCTAGTCTATGACCAGTGCGTGTTGCCAGTGATGACGTATGGAACTAAAACGTGGTCACTCGCAATGGGCCTCATCAAAAGGCTTAAAGTCACCCAAAGAGCAATGAAGAGGGCAATGCTCAGAGTTTCCTTGCGTGATCGAATCAGGAATGACGATATCCGCAAGAGAACTAACATAGCCCGAAGAATTGCCCAACTGAAGTGGCAGTGGACACATTGCTCGCAGAACAGATGGTCGATGGGGCCGAAAAGTTCTGGAGAGGCGACCGCGTACCGGAAGACGCAGCGTTGGAAGGCCTCGCACTAGGTGGACCGATGACCTGGTGAGGGTCGCAGGTAGCTGATGGATGCGAGACGCACAGGACCGGTTGTTGTGGCGACACTTGGGGGAGGCCTATGTCCAGCAGGCTGATTTGATGATGGTCAGTGTTTATTTATAGCAGATTAGGTTTATGTATCGTCTTGACATCTTTTACAGAAAAAAAATGGTTTTAATAATATTTCGGGACGTAGCTGATGGTCAAATTTAGGAAAAAAGCATTGCTAAAATAAAAAGAAGCATTGTTAAAATAAAAAATGGCCAAGTCGGACTTACGGGCAAACGGGTTCCGAAATAATCTTTTTTTTATGATTTATTTTCAGACGTGCATATATACTCCTTGCTCAAATGTTTCGGAATTAGGGGGTATGGTCAATTTGCTGGTTTTTCATGTGTTTTCTTAAAAAGCTTTAATTCTATTTATTTTTAAATCATGAAAAATCATATTTATTCACATTCATTTTCATATACTTTTTCCCCCCAAAAGGGTCATTTTCAAAATTCATTTATTTACGTTACGCGTCCGTATTGTGGGTCACAGAAGTTCATATATTTGTACCAAATTTCTACTATATAAAACGGTCCAGAATATTCGGAGCTAATTGGCTGTGACAGACGGACAAATAGATAGACAGCCAGACAGACACACGACTGATCATATCGATGGCAGCAAAGTAGAAACGGACATCTACAAAATCGCAACTTCACAGGAGAGAAGATTTAGTTTAAAAGAGTGGTTATTTTGAGAGTTATGGACCGAATAACCTGAAATTTTCTATGATGCTTTAAAATAACCTTCTTTATGAATTGTGTAATAGGTTTTATCGCTATATCGTTGTTTTACTGAAATAATGTAGATGTCTTATTTTACTCTGAAAAAACTTTGACGTAGAAGAAGACATCTGCCTGATAACCGTTTATACGTTTAATAAAAAAGTGCCCATTTCATTTAAAATATCTAATAAAGTAAGATAATAATCTCCGGTAATACATTTAAGGATATTTAAAGAACATATTCTAAGCATTATTTCATTTTCTTCAATTAATTCATTTTTTGAATCAAACTCTGAAAAAACATAATAAACATAAATGTACATAGTAAGTAGTATATTAATTAAAGAAAAATATCTATGAATCTTCTTATAAAAACAAGAAATCATACATTCATAGATTGAGACTTATACAAAAAGTCCGACGTATAAACGAACAAGTGGCAGATGTCCGTGTATGTATACGTCGTTTTATTCATCTGTCAAAGCCCCGAAGTAAAGGCGGACAAATTCAAATGTCCGTTTCTATTGCGATGTTTTTTAAAAATCCAGTGTAGATGTCTTCATTTACGTGTCAAATTTTCTTTATTATTTTGAATTTTGAAAAAAATTTAATACAGACTTGTAGATAGGATTAATATAAGCTCATTTTTTTTTGTAAAAAAGCATTTTCGAAAAAATGTAGATGTCCGTTTCTACTTTGCTGCCATCGATATTAGGGTTCCGTTTTCCATAGGGACGTTCGGAACCCTAAAAATATTAAATTCGTCGTACACAAGGTGGGCAGTACTTTTATCGGTTTTTTTACGTACACTTGACTTTGGTAGGTAGTTTTGCATCCTTCCAAATCCAGCCAGACTTCAGCTTTCGGTTTTTGCACCTTGTAAATAGGATCTCACTCGAGGTTGTGACCAGCTCTTAGACTATTACAATGATTTAAAATATTATTTAATTAATTATGATTTAACAATATTCTGTTAAATATACATAAAAATCAGCAATCCGACTTAAAAAAAATATTTAATTGCATCTGATGCCTGTAAATCGGTATAAAGCCTAAGCTATATATGTTAAAAGTACATACTAATACTACTCTATCCCACACATTTTGTTAGTGAGAAAATAAGGGAGGTCTGGAAGCTCTGGGATCTTAGTCCATTAGCATTTGTTTCTTATAATGTGAAGGCATGTGCTTCTTCCGCGCTATTGTCGCGCTGCTAACGTCCTAATGTGAAAGCGGCCTTAAACTTATAATTTGCTTAGATTTTTTATTATTAAGCCTGCATAATGATAAAGATAACATTTCATTCTGCAGAACACTACTACAATAGGTCCTTACTCGTCATAATCTAGCCATCAATCACTATAACTTAGTCGGAGAGAACATCATAAATTCTCAAAATAACTCACACTTCTTCAGCAAAATTGAATAGATTTATTAAACGTAAGAAATTTGCTTTGTTGGAAGATTTTTAGAGGAAATTAAATGGTCATAGCCTCTTAAACTGAGTGGCTCACAACAGCGCAACTGCAATTCCCTCGAATAAAGCTCGGAGTACATGTGCGTTTATTTACGCTACATTAAAAACTTTTTGTAGGATTCCAAATAGCGCTATTACATGGTTTCTAATTATACAAGGACTGTGCTCGCCTTAGTTTTCGTTTTAAAGTTTTAATGGAACTTATGGGCCTTGGGTAAACAGAATGCTTTTCGCTCTCTTTTTATTTACTTAATCATGGCTTTGCCCTCTCGATGCTTTTGGTTGTTGTAGCGTTGTACGTAAACCAGGAATTATTACACTGGTGGTCTAGCTGAAGATACCCAGGTATTTTTTTTTTTTTTAAGTAGGTATCGTTTATTTTTTACACTTAGCGCACGGAGAGACTATGTCCTGAATTAGGACATAGCATACTTTTTATCCTAGGTTTATGTTCCCTTGGGATAATTTCCGACTTTCACGCAGTCAAAGCTGCTGGCAAAAGCTATAGTAGTATATGAAACATATAATTGAAAAAAAAAAAAACTAGAGATAAATAACTAAATAAACAAGAAACTCAGATTAAAAAGGGTTCGTCTCCAAAGATCTGGCCACAAACAATAATAGTAGCACCTGCTGAAAACTTCAGGGAATCCCTAACACGTCAAACAAAATCAACACGAACAATTTTATAAACGAAGCTAAAACAGAGCATAAAAGCAACAAAACCGGGAACAAACAGCACCAATGAGTATGAATCCGTCTGAAAACTTCAATATCCTGTCGGAGTTCATATTAAAGTAAATCAAAGTGGAGTCGCATATCCGCCGGTCTGTACCCGGCTTTAAATAATGCTCGTTGTTTTGGCCGCCATCCAAGGCCTTGTTAAGGAAACTGGAGAATTTCGCGGGGCCACCATTGTTTCTTGTTGTGTATATAAAGGCGCGACAGACGTCCTGAGCCTCGGTCTGCAAATGTATGCAATAGAATAATTTCCGTTCAATTATTTCGTTATCCAGTGTAATTGAGGCTTTAGTGGCGGTTATGCGGTTCTGTTTTGATGTTTAATTTGGAATGTAAGCGGTTTTGGTGCCTATGTGCTTAATAGTTGTGTTTGTTGGTATGTTGCTTTTGTAATGGGTATTTAATAGGTGCCAAGGGCGCTCTTCTATTTGTTAATAACAATTTTCTGGGATTAACAAACCGTGACTGTTTCAGGTCAATTCTGTTTGATGTCACTTGCTTCTTCTGCCAACGGCTTCGCCCGCGTGAATGACGAAAATTATCGTAAGGAAACATTCTCTCAACCGGTATCCTATTCCAGACTATTATCTACCTCTGTGCCTTTGGCGCTTAAATCTCTCACTGTCACTTTAACGTGTTATTGTAGCGACATCGTTGCTATGTATTTTTTTTTATGGAGAGTATTGCCACATCACATAAAAAATATTTTTTAAAATACAATACAATGCAAGTTTTATTAAAATTTATAAATGTATAATAAATGCCCAATATAATTTAATAGAAATGTCAAATAAAATTTTATGGAAATGAAATTCAAATTGATTAGGCATTTTTTATTCTGTTTATAGTGACTCTCGCTTCTTCTCTAGTCATAAACTTTTCTTAAACTATTGTAAAGGCATACATTAAAGCTTTAATACGACTACTGTATGTAATATACATGAATATACATGAATATTTTTTGTTAGGGACAGCTCTATACCAATTCCGGCCATGTCCTTTCAACATAGTAGCGAACAACCATCCAAACTAAAAGGAAAATGATCAACGGTGAAGCTAACAGGCATAGCACGATGAAAAACACGGTGATGCGAGAAATTGTAGAAAAGGATAAATGATAGGTAGATTTAAAACATAATACATGGTAATTGACTCGTATTATATTATACAATATCACTCTTATTGTAAACTAATCCAAGCAATTTAATTACATTGCATTGCGATTAGATCGACTGAGATAATTGTACAGCATTAGATAATTGGAAGTAGCACACACGCTTCGAGCTGGCTGGCAATTTGAACACTTTTCTTGTCTGCTCTAGCATTTGTTGCAATAACATTCTGCAGACCATCTAATCTCAGACGACCTAAATAGAAGTATTAGGTCTTTACTTATGAAATGGCCGTAATTTCAATTTAGCTTTACTTATGTGTAGGACGTATGCAGATCTGACCACCTGTCTTACCAATTGGTACTGCGTCTTATCGGTGTCAAATAGATACTTTTTCTTTCTTTGCTTCTCTTTTACTCAGTAACTGTGTTGTGGAGCTGAGACATGCAGTGAGCTCATCCAAAATACTGGTATTCAGCTGCACCAGCTGAATACCAGTCAGTCCAGACTAGAAGCACCACCGGTCATTAGCACCATAAATTTAGGAAATTAACAACTCGATACGCATATTTTTTCAAATCATGTAATTAGCCATGAAATTCTGGTGCAACAAATGATTTATGCCTTGCAACGTTTTGCCAACACAGCCAACATCGTAGAACATTAATGATTTATATGTCTTTAGTTAACGATAGCTAGCTACCATTAGTTTGGAAATTATCTGATGTTTGTGCAAGAAAAAGTATCATTTGAAGAGGTTTTTAACCAGTGCTACTGCGATATGCTGAGTAGACTATGCGAGACAACTTTTTGTCGTTAAACAGCAGGACGTACCAAGCTTTAAATATGAATTATTCGTGTTCAGAGGTTTGTACTCCGAAAGCAAAAAATAACCTTCTATATAGGTATACAAGGTTAATTTTTGCTTTTGGAGTACGTCGGGTACGGAACCCTAAAAAAGAAAAGGTGTATTAGGATACACCTTTTCTTTTTAAGGGTTCCGTGCCCGATGGATAACCAACGGCACCATATTACTAAGCCTCCGCTGTCTGTCCATCCGTCTGTCAGCAGGCTGTATCTCAAGAACCATAATAGGTAGACAGTTGAAATTTTCACAGTATGTGTATTTGTATTGCTGGTATAACAAAAAATAATAAAAATTAAAGGGAGCTCCCATACAAGAAACGTGATTTGTTTCGGTTAATGGTACGGAATCCTCCGTGTGAGAGTCCAACTCGCACTTGGCCGGTTTTTAACTAAAGTGCAGAGTTGATAATCTCCGTTTTAAAAGGTATACAAAAACTACTTCGTTTCGGTTTATCAAGATTATTTTTTCAAGGTCTATCCCTAAAATAGTGACAGTAATAAATGTCAACCTGACTTCAATATAATTTTATCAGTCTGTTTAGTAATTAAAAATTAGCCTAGTTCTTTCACAAATAGTTTAGCAATGTTTCGCGATTGAAACAATTTATTGAAAAATCTCTCTAACGTGCTTGGGTAATATGTTGGCAATTTACGAAGAGCTTAATTTACTTCGTTCCCGCCGGAGCCATTGGTAAATTAACACTTATTACTGTTCTGTTTTATTGATCCCGTTTAATTAACTTCTTTTTCCTGTAATTCTTTTAACAGATTTGTATTGGTTCCCTGGAATCTTTGTTTTCCGTTACGTGATCCGCTTTTTTGACAAAAGACGAAAAAACTATTGCGTTGGTGTAGGTCCTACAATATTTTGTGCATGCATTATAGTGGATGCAGTCAGTTTTATGATAATATCGTTTTATTTAAAACACGATGGCGCCTACAAAAGGAACTAAGTACTGTAAAAATATAAAAATGTGCCTTAAAAAGCCTTTCAATAGTAAACGACTTTATTTTGCAAATTTAAATTACAAATAACTTTACATACTATTATTACTTTACATATTATTTGTTGTTAAATTAATCTTGATGAGGCAAGTGCTTCTTAACTGTTTGTCCTGAGAAGAAACACCAAGACAAACTCAGAGATCCATACAATTAAAGTAAAAGCCAAAACATAAAATATGAGAACCGTTTAGATTATTCCTGAGGTATTATTTTGAGGAAAGCCCCACACATATTTAAGTGGACCTGTCCAAAATCGCAAAAAAAATACAGCTATCGTATAGCTCAACTAAAAACTTAAAGAAGCTCAAAAATTCGACGAACAATACCAAACTAAGGACATACCTAGGCCGCATAAAGTACTCAAATTGCCAGACATCATAAAATCAAGCCGAAATAATAATATTACGACCTCAGTCATAAATACATCCCATGTGAACCATTGAGATTAGTTGCTTAGCTGGTCTTTTGAGGAAAGACCCACACAGATTTGGGTGGACCTGTTCAATCCGTGCTAACATTTTTCAGTTATCGAGTAGCTCAAACCAGGACTGCAGCCCGCAGCAGGCGCATCGGGCGTCGGAGGAGGGCATACGTTGCCCTCTTCCGGCCCCCCTAACTGGGTCCAGGGGCGGCGGACTTGGGGATGTCCGTCGCCCCCCATTCATCCGGACCCGAGGTGGCGGCGCGTGGTGTTCCCGTGCGCCCCTCTTTGACGTAGCG